>CAJQZN010040984.1:92653-139499 GCA_907164685.1 Colias eurytheme | reverse complement strand
ACTTTACAGACTTCAGCAGTCAACAAGACTTAGCTTCTACATGGTCAGATGTATATATGTATTACGTTCCCTGACCTTACATCAATGATTTACTTTATTAATGTTTTTATGGTCATTTACATTTAATTTTGAAAACTATGGAATAAAATTTATAAATTTGATGATACAAAACTAAATATACATTTGTAAAGAATCTCAAATATAAAGTTGTGTTGCAAATAACAAATCATCATTTAAATATTTAGTTTATTTCTTTATTTAAGAAACAATTAACAATTACAAAACAACATAAAAAACCACGCATGCATTTGTTGAAATGTTCATTCATCATCACTATCGTATGGCGTTGTGTGACTCGTCTTCATAATCCATTGAATCGGATTCTGTAAAAGTAAAACGTAAATTATATAATAAAAGAAATGAGTCATTATAAACTTACCTAGTAAGGCAATGCCTTTGATGTCGCACGATGCCGCCGCGCCGCCAGTGTAGGTACTTCTGCTGCTACATGAAAATATGCTAGGGTTGCAACAAATGGGAAATAAAACAATTGTGATTATGTTTCTCATTTCCATAATACTCGGGTACCACCAGAAGGACAGTACCCGGATCTTTGGAAGGCTTACGTGGGGACACGGATCCAACACGCAGAGGCCCTTTCGAGAATTTTAATGTGTTATGGTGATTATTACTATTATGATGTAATCATTTATTCATATTATGTACATTCAAAACAATTGCTATTATTAAATCTGATGTAATTATTTTTTCATAAATATATAATTATTATTAATTACATAATATATTGCACTGTGAAATATTTACGTATCACTTTATTTTTGATGTTCTTAATTGTCTTTTATAAAATTTAAGTGACGCATTCGCATTGGGATCAACAATCCGATAAGAAAAGAATGGAGACAACATATACATAGCTTTGATTTCAATTCTACAGATACAAAATATACAATCTATCTAAAATGATACAACGGATGTTTCCTGCGTTTTCTCGTCAAAATACCGAAACAACGTAATTATTGTATAGTAGTTGGGCGTGAAAGTAAAAAAACAAATGAAAAGTGTTTTCCATATGATTATTTATTAAATTTACGCGATTAAGAATAATTTCAACGATACAATTTAGTAACCGAGAATTCAGAGGATTAAAGAAAATACCTGCCTGATCATTTTATCAAACTCTAAAAGAATTATGGTTATTTCGCATCACTCGGTTTATTAGTTTGGTAATAATTATTAAAGGTAGTTACAACCCTAGCCATTGAGTCGAACGGTAGGCAACACAATATCGACTTTGTGCGGGTACATATGGTACATTTCTTCTTGCTGTGAAGCGTAATTATTATTATTAAGATTTTTTAGGCTATTTTGAATCAGCTGTTCTAATTTAATTCTAGAAATTTATTAAAACGTGATTTTTTTAAAAGTATATTATGAGTTTATAAATACCTCAACCAATAGTTATTGTGTCCTATCCTCATTTCTTTATATCTTGGTAGTTAACTAAAGTGTTAAATTTACATAACCTCAACAACAACATTTACACTGCCACTGCACTAAAACTAAACTAACTAGCTCTCTAGCTATAAGAACCATCCTCGTACTTCAAGGGATATAATAAAAAAAGAATTATCGAAATCGGTTCAGCCGTTCTCGAGTTATGCGCTTACCAACACATTTTGCGATTCATTTTTATATATAAGACTAGACTTTGTAAAAGTAAATTATTTCAATATAATTATTATTATTCCTACCTACAACAACAAACCTAAAACACTATTTACTATGGGAAAATAACCAGGAAGGTGAAAAACATATTATTATTTATGCCGGCTGTACACACTCGCCGAGACACACCGAGACAGGCTGAGAACGAGTATGTACATGGTACATTCGTCTTGTCTCGCACTCTCGTGTCTCGCCTCGGCTGTCTCGGTCGCTGGTCGGTTTTTTGCGCCCGAGTCAAAGGGTCTCGTTGAGTCTCGCGAGGAAAACGAGAGCGAGCATGTACACACTCGTTCAGTTAGTTGCTCGCTGACTCGCTGTTATTTATGAACGCACGTGTTTCACTATGTGGTCTAATGAACGAGAATTACAGTTTTTGGAGTGCTATCAAACAGAACCTTTTTTATGGAACTTATTTTTTATGGATTTATTTTAAACTAGCTTTCCGCCCGCGGCTTCGCCCGCGTTTTCAAAGAAAAACCCGTTCCCTTAGGTTTCCGGGATAAAACTATCCTATGTCCTTTCTCGGGTATCAAAATATCTCTATACCAAATTTCATGCAAATTGGTTCAGTAGTTAAGGCGTGATCGAGTAACAGACAGACAGACAGAGTTACTTTCGCATATATAATATTAGTATGGATTGGCCAGAAGGTTCTGCCACCAACTCAGCCAATTGATTTTCCATTTTACTTCTGAAACAAAGAAGCGTTTCTATTGTAGAGCATAAATACCTACAGACTGGATTATTAATATTATGCTATAGTTTTGTTATTATTGTGTCATTAAGGAAGGTGGACCCCAAAATACAGGCTGTCCTAGTTTGGGGTCCAAATGTTACATGTTTTTACCTAACCCACAAATTGATCAATAAATGATTTTTATTTTTATTATTTTTATTTTTTATTGATTCCTTAAAAATACAATAAAATACATTAACTATTCAGGAAGTTTTTATATTTATTTCCCTGTTTCTACTGCGGTGCATAGTAATCATCCACCATCTTCTTTTTCTCCATGGTTTGAGAATTTTTTTTTTATAGTAAATGTTTAAAAAATTATAGTAGCTCACGGCACAAAGACAAATAGCAGCAGCTATTTCTACGTCCATTCTCGTGTAAGTCTTCAGTTCAAATGTTAGAACGAGTGTGTACAGGCATGCTCTCGACGAGAGTCTTTTCGGCCGAGGCTCTCGACGAGAGGCTCTCGACGAGTGTGTACAGCCGCGGTTACGATTTCGACGCACTCGACTTTTAGTAAAATATAGTAGGTAAACATAATATTATGGTTTTGATTTTTGCTACTAGTATAAGAAAACTGCGTGTTCAAACTACTTGTTTGTCTGTCTGAAAATTCGGAAGTACTTTGGTAGTTTACCGATTTATAATAATATTGTATATATCGTTGTTTAAAAAATATTCAAACACAATAAAATATGATATACTGATTTATCACTGGTTTCAGTGATGAACTGATGAGTCAATTATAGCCACTATACTTTCGTCATACGTGTGTATGATTGATGTGATTTGCAACGTGGTGATATTTCAGAAAAATCACGGGTCAAATTGTCCCACCGAAAATATAACTGCGTTATAAGAATAACTATACCTACGATAAATTATACATAATACAGTATAGTCTCAAATGCATACTAGTGAAATATTTTATTTGAATCAATAAAATAAAAAAAAAAATAAAAAATAATAATAATACAAAAATAAATTCACAACACAAGAAAATCCGCGCGCAAATCATAGCGCGTGACAATGAAATCAAGAACTTTCGAGCCGACGCGGACGACGAAGGAGCCTAACAAAAGTACCTACAATCATAGGCGGCTCGTGACAAAATTGTATGGCCGTTTTCACTTGAAATAAAACAACGAAAATAGGTACCTACAATAGCGTTAGCAGTACAAAAAAAATGAGCACCACATTATAAATGTCTATTTATACACTAAAAATTATAGAGTATTTCAAAACGAATTCAATTATTATTTAGCAATAATTAGAAAATCCCCGAATTTGCATTCGTGATCGTATTCATAGTGTTTGTCTACACTAATATTATAAAGAGGAAAACTTTGTTTGTTTGTTTGATTGTAATGAATAGGCTCATAAACTACTGGACATTTTACCAATGTTTGCAAGTTTGTGATTACTTTGATAGTTTACCGATTTATAATAATTGTATACTTATATCATTGTTTAAAAATATTCAAACACAATATGATATAGGTACTGATTTATCACTGGTTTCAGTGATGAACTGATGAGTCAATGTTAGCCACAATACTAATCACTTTCGTCATACATGTGTATGAACTATGATTGATGTGATTTGCAATGTGGTGAAATTTCATAAAAATCACGGGCCAATTTTTTGTTTTGAATCCCACCGAAAATACATATAGGTATTACTAATTGCGTTATTAGAATAATTAATTACTATACCCACGATCAATTATTACAATTTACAATATAGTCTCAAATGCATACTAGAGAAACATTGCAATTTGAATCAATTAAAATGCATAGCATACAAAAATAAATTCACAACACAAGAAATTCCGCGCGCAAATCATAGCGCGTGTCAATGAAATCAAGAATGTAATTTTATATCAAGCCGACGAGCGACGACGCCGAACTAAAGTACCTACAGTACCATTTACCTTCAGTGTACAATACAGTTTACAGACCTACGACGGACGAACAATAATGAGTAATAAATAAAAAAAAACATAGTTTCTAAGGTCATTAGTTTTATTTTATTTTATTGTTATTTTCTTTGAACGATTGGAAATGAAATTACTCAATTTTTACACAGAACTTTGATTTATTAGAATTATGCTCATTATGCATAAGATAACGAACGCGAATGCACGACATCTAGCGCGTCAATGTCTAAACATCGCCTTTCGTTTAGACATTGACGCGCTAGATCTGTAATAAGTATATAGTCTATGCGCTAGATGTCGTGCTTTATGTCGTGTTTCGCTTGGCAAAAGTCACGCACACTACTGTAGAAGTGTCAAATTTTTCCGGTATTTTACTGTTGTTTTTCTAAGTAAATATTGTAAATTATTGATTAAAAAGGTCGAACGCGCACACATTTCATTATAGAGAAGTGATAAAATGATTAGTTTTAAAGAAATAGTGTCTGTGTTAAGTGTTTAGAGGTAATCAAAAATGTATGGAGGGACGGTCGGAACATCAACCTTAACGTGATAACGTTTTTAAAATCGTTTTAGTCGGGTGACATGTTCAGAGCGCGATAGGTATAACGAGAGAGAGACGGACCAATCTCCCGTCTCATTTCGAGCGCTGCCACCAATAAGACGTTATCACGTAAACATCTCGATCGTAAACCTACTTTACAAACAACCTATTTTTTTGCATTGTGTCTTTATTAATAATATTTTATTTTGTAAGTATTCTTATTTGAAATTTTTATTTTTTATCGTGAATGATTGCAAAAGAACTGAATGACTTCAACAAATGTATTTTATATTCTATTTATTTCTTTATATAAAAACGTATTTACTATATCTCATACAAATGTACCTACGTCAACTTTCTACTACACTATAAGTTGTAAGTGTATAAATTATAACTTAAATCATGGTTGTAAACGTTGTAAATATTTTGAGATTTAAGTGTGACTATGTGTAAAAATTAATAAATAATTGAATACATTTTGTTGTTTTATTGCTCTAGCAACATTGTTTATTTTACCACTATTATAATATTACATATTTTAGAATAGCCACCTTAGACCCCTAGGCTAGGGGTCTTGTGTTCATTAAAAAAGTCAGGCCACTAGCGTAGTTAATTAACTACAAAAATAAATTCATGGATTAAAAAAAAAAATATTTCACAATGTTCGGGTTCGATTCCTGAACTAAGAACTAGTTTTTTATGTATGGACATTATGTTTATGTCGTCGCCATATCGTAGATTTGCTAACAAAATCGTGAAACATACGATTTAACGATCTGGTTAAACTAAGTTGGCCACACTTAGTTCATGAAATGCGACCATTTCATAAAATGATCAATCATTTCACGAAATGAGCAAATCTACGATATTACCAAGACATATACTGTATCGTTTTCACTGATCGATTTTCTTTAGAGACAAGTAGGTGATCAGCCTTCTGTGTCCTGCCAGACCGAGACATTTTTTTTCTTCTCACCGGGAATCGAACCCAGGTTCACGGATCTACGCTCACGCATTAACCACTGTACCATAATTGAAGACGGCGGTCATACTTCATTATTATCCACCAATAATGTGCGAGGATGTGTATCGAGGAATGTGTTTGTCAATAACCAATAGTATCGCTTCAAACGCTAAACGTTTCCAACTTCAAACTAAATGAAGCGATATGATTGGTTATTAACAAACACATTCCTCGCATAGTATTGGTGGAAAATCACCCCGGTTTTAATTATGTTATTGATTTGAAGACCTCTTGCCTTAGAATATACACACCTCTTGCACAGAGTACATTAAATACTGAGTATAGAGTCTTCAGTCGGGGTCTCCCACTAGCGACATCTATTACGCAATGTTCGAACTACAACTTATTACCTAAAGCGTTCCCCCCAGGCTTTTCTTTTCAATTTCTAGTTTTATAATTTTATTCGATTTCTGGGGGTTTAATCCAATTAAAACACTCAAATGAGATAAATATCATTTATTTCCTCTTCTTTTATTATAATAATTAAAAGCTTCTACATGAATGGAGAGACCTCTTGTAAGGAAGGAAAGGTAAAATTGTACGCACGTATTGTGCAGAGACGCTCAACGACGTCACATCCATAAATCCCTTGAGAACGGTGATTCGGTTTCAAATTGGAAATTTTTGAAAAGTTTAGGAGCTGGTAAAGTGACGCATAACACTCCTAGCAATATAAACATCGATCAGCTAAACGTGCACTTTACGTCGTCTCCTTCCCTTGAAACTAGTGTGAAAAACCGTACTCTAGCCCACCTCTCATCACTCCCTTCTCCTAATTATCCTCCTTTCCTTTTCAGTCTTGTTACCGATCGCGACGTTAATAAAACCATATTGTCAATATCATCAAACGCAGTTGGCTGTGACCTTGTAAGCCGTAATATGATCATTCCTATCCTTGACATAATTGTTCCCATTATCACTCACATTTTCAACACCTCCATCTCAACTGGCATTTTTCCAAGCGCTTGGAGAGATGCTCAAGTTATTCCTTTGCCCAAAAAACTTAATCCTAATTCTTTTACCGACTACCGTCCCATCTCCATACTACCTTTCCTTTCGAAAGTCCTTGAACGTCTCCTTCATCTGCAACTTACTACCTTCCTTAATACACATAATATCCTCAGTGATTTCCAATCTGGTTTCCGCCCTGGTCATAGTACGACTACAGCCTTGATCAAGGTGACAGACGACATTCGTGCTGGTATTGACAATAAGCAGCTCACAGTTCTGGCTCTTTTAGATTTCAGTAATGCTTTTACTACTGTCGACTTCGATATACTGCTGGGTTTGCTAGGTGTTATTAATTTTTCTCCTTTGGTAACTGACTGGTTCCGTTCCTACCTTACTTGTCGGAGGCAGCGTATCATGATGGGTTCCAAACACTCGTCTTGGTGCGGAGTCTCTGCTGGTGTTCCACAAGGGGGCGTCTTGTCTCCTCTCCTCTTCTCCATTTTCATCAACTCCTTATGTTCCCGTTTGACGGCTCCGTACCATATGTATGCAGACGATTTACAAATTTATACCCAGTCTACTCTCGCTGACTTACCTAAGGCAATTGACTTTTGTAACTCTGAATTGGCAACAATACTTAAATGGAGCAATGAATTTGGACTAAAAATCAATCCTTCCAAAAGCAATATCATCATAATCGGTAGTCCTTATATGATTTCAGAAATCGACTGGGGTATTTTACCAAGCATCAAAATCGGTGGCGAAGTCTTGCCTTACCAAAAGGTAGTCAAAAACTTAGGCGTGCTGTTTGATCAAACGCTCTCCTGGTCCAATCATGTCCAGGAATTAAGCCGCAGGGTTTATGCTGCTTCATCTACGCTCCGGCGGCTTCGTAACTTTTTGCCCATTCCCACGAAGATTATGCTAGCGCAATCCCTTCTTCTTCCTATTCTTGATTACGCTGATGCATGTTATCCTGATTTATCAGTTGAGCTTACTGAAAAACTTGAGCGGCTCCAAAATTTTTGCATAAGATTTATTTTCGGCCTTCGGAAATATGATCATGTCTCTTTCTATAGAAAAAAGCTCAAGTGGCTCCCCATCCGTTTTCGCCGGAATCTGCATTTGTTGCATTTACTTTTCCGTATCCTTTTTGACCCTTCCGCTCCTACGTACCTTAGAAACCAATTTTCCTTCTTGCGCAATGAAAACTATACCCTTCGTTCGGTTGACAGACTTACCTTATGTGTCCCTGTGCGACGTACCAACTTTTTTGGGAAATCTTTTACGGTAACTGCTGTTAATCTTTGGAATGCATTGCCATTACCAATCAAACAAGCTAAGAATTTATCATGTTTTAAAAACCTCCTTCGTCGTCACTTTCTGTCATCCGCTTTCAACTCGGCCACAGAACAGTAAAGTAGATAGAAGTGTGATGTGGGCGTGGCCCACGTGTCACTTGTAAGGTAAGATCACCTTACTTGCTCTCAGTTGTGCGCAGAAAAATATTCGAGTCGGTTGTCAGCTGTCAAACCTTTTTTCCGTATTTATTCATTAATTAGGACGTGTTGTTCGGTATAAGAGTGCAAAAATGATAGCAGACGAAATAATATCAGCAATGGAGGCATTTCATACCATCGGTAAGTCTTATTTTTATTTATTTTACATATAATATTTTATGTTATATCTTCGCTTGTAATTTGTCAAAATTGTATACAAATATCTAGTCAAAATGAACCTTAATACGTAAGAAATTAGTACTATTATAGATTGAACAGCAAACAAGAATTTCTGGAATATTATTGCAATAAACAAACGAATGTCGCTTTAGTGATGCTTGTGGCGCATATCGACAGTATCGATACTTTAGAAAAGACAAACATTATAAATATTAAATTTTATTTTATTTTTCCTTAGCTTTCATTTGTCCAATTTATTTACAGATTTCCCAAAGAGGCTAATTTAAAAGAGAAATGGATAAATGCAACGTGACGAGTTAACTGAATGCCGAACAGCACTTAGCAGTCTAACAAAGGCCATCGATACAGCAAACCTACGGCAGTTCCAAGATTTAAAATAATGCATATTTTCTGTTTGTATTTTGTAAATATAGATTAATACTATTCTATTCCGTTTTTTATTTAATAATAATAATATAAAAAGACGTACTTAGTAGTAATAAACATACTCCAAAATGTGACACATTATACTATACTCGTATAATAGAAAGAAAAAAAAATACACAAAAAATATTTATTTGTGAATTATCTATATCTCGATATCGATAACAAGGCTGACATCCCTCAGGGCATAGCATCAGATAAATATCAAGTTAATGTCATTGATGTTGAGTGACACAAATTTCAACCTTATCTCTATGTGTTGAGGTTCAAAGTTATATCTATCGAAAACTAACGCCCTCTGTTGTGGAGTAGCTGAATGTTTTTCGAATTTGGAATTTCTGTGCAATGAGAAACAAAACAGCTAATATACCTAGAGATGTTATACTAAAATAAACCGTAACATGGTGCGTTAGGGTACATATTGAAATGCTGAATTTATAACCTAAGTCAGTTTTTACTCAAATTAAGCTGTCCAATCAAAGGCATAGTTTACTTGTAGTGTACTGTATAACTATCGGTTTAAATGTGTGGGTTTGGCGACACTGGTTTTCATACTAATTATGACATTATCGCACTTCTATTTGTTTTTATTGTTCTGTGAACTCGGCATAGTAACTTTTATTGTTTTAAATTTTTATATTAGTAGTGTATGTATTATATATGTATTATATGTATTATATAATTATATATTATATGTATATATATTTATGGTATATTTGTATAATATAAGTAGTCATATGTATATTATATATTATATAAGTATATTTTTGTATGTACTGTAGTGTCGTATATATGTTTATGTACAGTATATAATTTATAAATTGTTATGTGTTTTAATCTTCTTATATTTTATTTTGTTTACAGTGACATCTTTATCATTATTATTATTTTTTTTTTCTTTTTTCTCTCGACCTACCTTTACAACTTAATTGAGCTGATTACCTTCTGCCCTGGTTGCCTGGAAGAGATCACTTCTAAGTGATAAGGCCGCCAAATACACTAAACTGCTCCTTGCTTTTATTTTTGTGTGTTCTAGTATGTAAGTCTGTTCAGTTGTATTAAAGAGTAAAATAAAATAAAATAAATAAAAGAAACAACAATCATACTAAGTACTTTAGTATTTATTTTAGATAAAAACTTAAATTAGAAATACTTCATAAAAATTAAACGCGTACAAAAATATTGAGTCCCGTTTTATTATTAAAATGTATAATTAACAAACATTTACGGTGGATATTAATAAAGATGCAGATGTTATCAAAATGAATATCTAAAGAAAACTATGGACACGCAAATATAGGTAATTATTAAAAATAACCTTAATATTAAAAACATTCAGATTTTATGCCATAGTTATTAAAAATAACCTTAATATGAAATAATAAAGATTTGTTAGTGCCAAAAAAACTTTTAAATTATCATATTAATTTAAGTTTTTACGTTTATGTACTGAAAAATAAAACTATCGTTACCTCCATAGACATTAAGTTCAAAATGAGTCATGTTTTATATCTTATTTGAGGTTATTTAATATGAAATAATAAATAATTTATGAACAAGATGCTGGCTTGTTGATCGCGACGCGGCACACTACAGCCTTCAAGTCTTTGATAGCTTCGTCTTGGACAGCTTGATCGAATTTCTGAAAAATATGAAAAAACATAAATATTATCATGTTTTGCAATAATCTAGATTCTAGAGAGTAGAATATTTAAAAACCTCTATTATTTTATTAAGACGTTTATTCTTCCGACAGATATTCAGAAAAAAATACTACATTTTAAATACATATTACAATACAAAATTAAAATGTTGTTTTCTCTAGATAACTGGGAAAATGGATATGTGAATATTAAAATTTCTGTAAAGTTTTAATACAAAATTTAAACTATGATGATAATATGATACATTATTGCAAAGAATACAATGTTGTGTTGACCGAAAGTGGCAATTTTTGCATTTTTCAACCGATTACAAAAAAGGAGGCTTTTCTCCATTCGACTGTATTTTTTTTTGCGTTTGTTACCTCAGAACTTTCGACTGGGTGAACCGATTTTGATGATTAGTTTATTCAAAATCCTAGTGCCTTCCGGTTTGGTTTTTGTTAACAAAATTTTTTTGCATTTTTTTTTTACTTTTTTAACGCAAAAAACCTTTTAATGGTATTTCAAGTAACTCACCTCGTTAATAACCACAGTAGGCACAAATGACAGAGGGCGTTGTACAGTATCGGATTTATCTCCATAGGAAGCCAGCAGGTTGTCACCTTGTTCCCCGCTCGCGCATTTCTTCAGTTTGCTCGATTCCGCTGACTTTTTCATTTGTTCTAGACACTGGAATGTACAGGGTGTTTTTTATAGAGATGTTTAAAAAAAAATGTTGTGTGGTTTTATGAAACCACGGTAAAAGTGAAACTGTTCGAACGGTTCCGAACACTGCTTTGTGTAGCGCATGTCGCGTGACGGTCGGCTGAATTCAAATCAAATCCTGATAGACATAGAATATGATAGATATACAGAATAAAAGAAGTATGTGCTGAGCACACGTGTCAGAAGTGAAACTTCTTTTGCAAGATTCAAAGATACCAAAATCATCGCCGTACTGACGTGACGGTATTGCCATGACGCGACATTGAAATTTTACTCTCAACGCGCTTAAGAAGTTTCACTTCATAAATCGTATTAGTAAATTTATTGATAAATAATCTTACCGTGTCCAAAGATTTGTCAGGGTTGGCCTGTCCCATGAGGCAGATGACAAGCTCCATCTTGTCTGTGTCCGCTAGGCTCCGGTCTTTCAAGATGCAAGCTTGGACCTGGAGGAATTTATTAAAATAATAATTGACAAAAAGAACATCTTGTATTTGTTGTAGTGAAAGGGCAAAAAACATAGCCTTTAATTGATTTTTTATTTGAGTAGATTAATTATTTTTTGTTATTTTTAATTATATTCAGGTCAAGCAAAATAAGTAAGTTCCAAATAAGTTAATTCCTAATCTTAAGTTGTCGTAAGCTAACTTGTGTAGAATACAATAAATCATCGTTTCGTATTGATCACTCGTTTCATTTGGTACCGCCTTACAATTTTTGTAAAATTTTTACACGAACCTAAAAGAAAAACTTTAACAGAGAAAATATAAAAGCAGAAAAATAGAGAGCTTTCTGACTTAAAAGATGAAAGTCTTAATAATATATTAGTTAAGTCTAAATAGTAAATAATTATTTAAACTATATATTATGTAAATAATATTACCTTGTTCCCGTAGCATTCGTCATTCCCGTGGTGACAGATGAACTGCCATTTGCCGTTCACTTTGTCATGCTGGAATAAGAAAAGCTAGATTTATTTTTCTTTTTAAATGTGTGTAAAATTAGGGGTGTATAACCGAGTCTTTTATCTTTATATCCTATCTGATAACTCCTCCGAAACGGCTGGACCGATTCACATGAATTACGATTTTTTTAAAGAAACACACATTCCCCTCTTCCACTTTTATTTACATTAACTACTTTATTTATCTTAAATTAGAGGAAATGAATAGTGTGTTTCTTTAAAAAATCTTAACTATTAAAATTAAGATTAAAATTAATACAAAAAATCTATGGTTCACGAATTAAGTATCTTCCGCATAGGGTTGCGTTGCCACTTGCCACATTAGTAAAAAATCACATACTTTTTCGTTCTATCACATCATCATCATTAGCCCATATATACGTTCATACATAAACGAACGTATGTATATACGTTATGTTAAAGACCAAATATCTCTTACCGTACTCTTCCCATAAGGTACGAGCTTAACTTTGACAGCTCCTCTCAACTCTCTCCACACGGGAGCCAGCTGGTTGGTGATGAATGACTTGCTGTCGGGGCACAGGGACTCGTAGTACACTGCTATTTTCACCTGCAAATATTGTATAAAAAAGTTGTAAGGGTTCATAACCTATATTTAAACATAACTAGTTACTACTATGATCATGGGCGTAGCTAGCCATGGGCACAGGGTGGGGCAAAAAAAAACCGGCCAAGTGCGAGTCGGAGTCGCGCACCGAGGGCTCCGAACAAACCTATTTTTTATTATGTTGTAACTCTAAAATGTATGTTTTAGCAATTTTTCCTTTATCTGTGCTATAAGACATTGCTTTTACCAAATTTCAAGACTCTGTGTTCACGGGAAGTATACAATGTAGGTTTTGATTCCTTTGCGAATGTCGAAATTTGCGATAGTTTACAGCATAAAATGGCTGTATCTTTTGATTGCGTTGGCTTATAAGTTTTATTTTTTCACAGCTTTAAGAGACCGTAGACTTGAGTATTCGATATAAATTTCAGCTTGATAACTCTACGCGTTCCTGAGAAAAAGTGTGTTGACAGACAAACCGACAGGCAGACTTTGTTGTGCGTGTGTCTGTCTAAAAAAACCTGTTTTTTTTCAAGAACACGTGGCGGTATCAAGCTGAAATAATAATGAATAATTCAAAACAAACAAAATATACCTACAGCCGTTTATGTTGCAAATTTCATCCCTATATTATATATGTAGTTTATCTGTCTAATAAAATAATATGATTCCTTTCTACCATAAAATATAGGTCTATGTAAATAAAATAGAAAAATAAACCATTTTAAATAACTCAGTAAATAAAGCAAAACCTTGCACTTCCGATTTCATGTTTGTTTTAGGTCACTTATTGACCATAAAAACACAAAATGCAGAGAGATCCAGGTGGAGCTTTGCTCGCAATCTTATAGTTTTTGACCGATACCTATCTCGAAAACTATCCACTTTAGGGCAAAAGTTGCTCAGACTTTTTTGTAGAAAGTAAAATTTCGCACATTTTATACCATGTACATTTTTTTGTAAAACTTACTATTTACGGTTTATAACCTATTTGATTGATGAACCGGTTGATCGTTAAAATATTGGATTAATGAATAAAATGCATGTATAATGTATATACATAGTTTTTAGGTCACTTTATTCTCTACAAGTTTTGTTTGAAATTTTTTTCTAGTGCCCATATTTTTTGAGTTGTTCCACGTAAAATGTAGAAATGCCGCCGCTCGGCGGGTGACGCTTTAAAGCTTTTTTACGGATGTAATAAAAAGATGAAATTTCCAATGCAAGTGGATTTTCGCCGCAAAATTTTTTTTTAATAATAGAAAAATTTTAATACATTTTTTAAAATATTTTCCTTTATTTTATTCTTGCATGCGAATATAAAATAACTAATCAATAT
This sequence comes from Colias eurytheme, assembly GCA_907164685.1. NCBI lineage: Eukaryota > Metazoa > Arthropoda > Insecta > Lepidoptera > Pieridae > Colias > Colias eurytheme. Next base: position 125,198 of record CAJQZN010040984.1, on the reverse strand, counting down.
TATTTAGTTGTACGAAATATATACGAAACACAAAGGTACCTTAAAATTTACTATTTATCGCCAAACGTTAAATAACTCAAAAAGCATTAGAAAAAAAAGTTTCAAATAAAGTAATCTTAATAAATGGATAATGCATATTTATAATATACATATTAATGCCTATGCATTTCATTGATTAATCCAATATTTAAAGAGTTACTTGCCAAAGATGATTAACCGGCTCATTAAATAGGCCATAAATCGTGAACGGAAAGTTTTACAAAAAGTTTACAAGGTATAAAAGATGTAAAATTTTACTACCTACAAAAAAATTCCCAATATTTTTTGCCTTAAAATGGATAGTTTCCGAGATATCGGTGAAAAACTTTTATGTAAGATTGCGAGCGTAGCTCCACCTGGATCTGTCAGCATTTTGTGCTTTTATTGTTCAGTAACTTATCCTAAAACAAAAGTGAAATTGGATGGGAAATTTAGTGCGAATTTGACTAAATAAAAACAGCTTTGAATGGGGTAACAGTACTACCCTCCTTTGCTGGCACCAAAAGTGGTTTAAATCATGTAACATAGAAGCGCAAGCTTTTTGTTTAGATCGCATTTTTTTGTGTCGACTGACAACTTTCGAGTGAGAATTTTTTAACGGATATTAAGTTTTGTAGTCAGTACCTAGATAATTACGTTTTTTAGATTTGGTTAGGTACCTCCCAGGTCAGAGCCAGGGTGGGGCAAGTGCCCCACCCTGCCCCACCGTGGCTACGCCCATGACTATGATTATGAGATTCATTAAATATAAATAGAAAGAAAAAACCTGTATTTGACATGATCGACCATTGTGTTACACAAAATAAATGCCTACAAACTTAAATTCCCCGTCCGCGGACTAGGGCCTTTAAAAAATAAGGTCATAAAGAAGTTTCACTTCTTACGTGTGTGCACTAGTTCACGCACACATTTTTTTATATTGCGAACATTCCATTTCTCAAGTGCTAACTGCAAGTACAGTATGGAAGTCGTAATAAAGTCGAACATACGGGACCCTAATTTATGAAACAAAGGAATTGGACTCAGCTAAGTGACCTCGTTCCCAGGTGCGTGCGAAGGTTGCAAGATCGTTTTTAGGCTTTTTTTAGGTGATAGGGCTGGCAACTCATAGATTTTAGTTGTTAATTAAATATCTATACTAATATTATAAAGCTGAATAGTTTGTTTGAACGCGCTAATCTCAGGAACTACTAGTCCGATTTGAAACATTATTACGGCGTTAGATAGCCCATTTATCGAGGAAGGCTATAGGCTATATATCTATACGATACTGCTATACCAGGCCTCCGTCACTCGCTCAAGGTCGCGCTATAAGTGCCTACCGCACAGTAGGTCGGTACCGACCCAAGCGGCAGTTGGTTGGCACACGCGAGACTGCGCACCCGCGTCATGTTTCCCGCGCTCGCTACCAAGATGCCCGGTTATTGCGATGTGGACGGGTGTCGGAGTTCAAGAGTGAATAACAAGGAATTGTCTTTTTTTCAATTGCCTAAACAGGAACCAGGAGACACATATATAGCGGGTCCACGCGGGTGAAACCGAAGGAAACAACTACTATCAATAAGATTTTATTTTTTTTATTGTATAATGTAACAAATATAATTAACAATAAAAAAATAAGTGTTTCAGCAACTCTGTGTTTAATTTACGCGCTCGGTACAACCCTAAAGTTTTCGTTTGATGACGCAATCACGCGGCGTGCGCGGGAAACTCGCTTCTCGGTGCGTGTACGTAGAGTACATTTCTTACTGCAGCCGAGTTGCGGCGCATTTTGTAGGTAAATATAGCGTAGGTATTTTAGCTTTTGTATGGGAGTGATGTATCTGTTACGAAGTAACTATTCTCTAATCTGTGGCTATACGCTAAGACCAACAGGAGTGGATCACTGCGGGTAAAACCGCAGGGCACAGCTTACAGTTACATATTTTTTTTTTATTTTACGCTTTGCTGCATAAAAATAAGTACATTAAATTTCTACAATGTGATAGGTTTCAGAGTAGCCAACTCATACTTTCAGATGTTTTTATACATTACATTGATTTATTTTATACTAGCTCTCCACCCGCGGCTTCGCCCGCTTTGTCTAAAACATAATAAATTATATACTAAAACCGTCCTCTTGAATCACTCTATCTATTAAAAAAAACCGCATCAAAATCCGTTGCGTAGTTTTAAAGATTTAAGCATACATAGGGTCATAGGGACAGAAAAAGCGACTTTGTTTTATACTATGTAGTGATTTGAAAGTAATGGAGTCGCTTAGAATAACAAAATGTTTTGTTACCATGGCAACTACCATATCCTACAAATTTAAAGTCCTTCTCGTTAATTTATTTGTTTATTATTTATACTGCAAATACAAGCTTGTTATCAGTAATTACTTTGTTGATTAGAAGAGGCGGTTTAATTTAACAAATTGTGGACCGTAAAATTAATTTAAATCCATTCTTGAATAATAAAAGATAAAAAAAGAGCGTGTGTGTCAAAAGTGAAACTGCTTTTGCAAGATTCAAAGATACCAAAATCGCCGCCTTACGCCTGACGTGACGTTATTGCCATGACGCGATCTTGAAATTTTACTCTGAACGCGCCTAAAGAATTTTCTCTTCAACAGATTATAAAAAGTAAACGTGTTATAGAAAATTGACGTCAATTACTTCTTGGAACAGGCATCTTGCTTACTGGACAATTTGAGCTGCAGGTGTACATTCAATGCACGTTTTTTTGCATTGTAAGCAAAGTAACAAACATATTAGCGAACTTTTATCAATGTAGTCAGGTGATAGTGTGTGTGTATTTAGTAATTGTTAAACACATAAAATTGGGAATTTGAATGCAGAAATAAAAACCAGAATCGAATTTGTTCATTTGAAACAAAACTTGTTCAAGTTTAAAAATAAATTTAAGTTAAAATTTTTGTCTCAACATGTTTTCCTTTTATATACCTGATATAGAGACAAACATATTTTTTAAGATTATATAAAACATGATTTGATGATCCATGTATTCTAAATTCATATCGGAGGCAGCCCTATCAGAAATTTCCTAGATTTTTTGACCCACTCAAGATCTTGATTCTTGATCGACAAGTTGCTTTATGTTTTTTAAACGTGTATGTTCTCATTTACCTCGGTAATTCCTGCAATTATATTCAATTTAGATGTTTTCAAATATGAGATTTATGTGCATACCGATTTTTTTATTAGCAGTGCGTGATTAAACATACATACAGACAATCTATACTAATATTATAAAGAGGAAAGGTTTGTATGTATGTATGTAATTATGGTTTTCACGCATAAACTACTTGACCGATTTTGATGAAATTTGGCATAGATAATCTTTAGACCCTGAGAAAGAACATAGGCTACCTTTTATTGCGAAATATGTACCACGGACGAAGCCGGGGCGGACCGCTAGTGCTAAACAAAAAGCTGTAGATAGGTTACCAACACAACATTCGATTTTCAACACACACTAACGCACACACGATTAGACGTTAAAGTGAGATGGCATGATTCAACTATCGTGAGCGAAAAAGAGACTGAATTAAAATCTGGTCAATTAGCCACATTTCATTGAACTTCTAGAGCGGTAACAATCTAGGTATCTACACCTTTTTAGTTTTTACTTGTAATGTCTTTGCGTATAGATGTTATAGTCAAACCCCAAAGCTCGGGCAATCCTCGGTCGGACTGGTCAAACCTCGTCTGGCATAATGACTTTGTCAAAGCCCAAATAAATGTAATATTTCTGCCTTTTACTAAACAATTTTCATCAGTTGTTGTCAAGCTGAGGCATCTTATGCGTGTGCGATAACTATGCTAGTCAAAGAGACTGTTGCAGTCAAAGGGTGAAATTCGAATATTTTTCAAGGATTGCCCGATGGCTTTTAACAAACCTAAGATAAACATGAGATAAACAAGTCCTTCCGCGAAGAGATTGTGTTTCGGGATTTGACTATAACATAGATATATATACAAATGACTTTAAATTACTGCAATCGCTTCTCAACATACTTAATAGAACCTTAGTTTTGCAATAAAAACTGCATATGAGATCTATGCAACAGTATACCATTTGCGGACATCTAATTATGTTCGCTCAGCTAACATTATTTCGTTTGTTGTGATTTTTTTTTAGTTTTACGCTCGCCCCGGATCCGCTCGGGTTGACCCGGGATAAAAACATTATAAAGTATAGTCTATGTGCATCAGGGATAATTTTTTAAATCGGTACAGTAGTTTCGGAGCCTATTCAAATCAAACAAACAAACAACCAAATCTTTCCATAATCTAAAGAAAGCTAAATCCTATCCGATAGGTACCTAACTAACATAGGTTTTATTTAATTGTTATTTATCCATAGTACCTACAGGGAATCGAACACACGTACCTTATTGTCATCCTTCCTATTCTTCGCCAGCGCACCACACAGGAATGCGACTGCGCAGATCGCGAGCAGTGATCTCATCTTGTACTGAAATAAGTACATAATTATAATTATGATTAATGTATATTTTAATCTTTGATTCAAATATATAGATATCAAATATGTCTCATGATTAGTAACAAAAGGATCATAGACTACAGGCCCATGTTGAAAAATTTATGGGTCGTTTGAACCACCAGGTGACCTATCTAGAACGATATAAGAGCAAAATAATAAGATTCAGCACTATGCCGTCACTTGTAAGCTGTCCACCTGAGTGCAGATGAGAATTCGAAAGTACAGGTAGAGATTTTTTCCCCTTGTCTCCATGATTTTTGTACGGTGTTGCGGAATAATGGATGAGAAGCAATATTGAAATAGTATGACACAGATGCCGTACAAAAATGGTGGTCCACAAAGTCGGAATTTATTTTTATTTTCCGACAATTGCCGGGGTAAATTTGGTCATTTGATTTTACACGGCATCTATAATACAATAATACAATATAAATAATACAATACAAAAAGATTTATTGCAACCAAACAACACAATGATAAGCTTATACATTCTAAGACACCATCAAAAAAAAATCAAGCATCTGTGTGCAGTTTCTATGTGACCCGTAAAGAATCTAAATAATGTCCATTGTACACGGGTCATACATGAATGGTCAACTGTGAAAGTTTGGATCGTTGACCGCTAATTCAATCAGAATAGTATTTCTTAACCAGTATCATCTAGATTCTAGTATATATAGAGAAGTGAGAACTCTTCTCAATATTACAAGTATGTTTTTACGTATCTACTTATACTTAATAATATAAAGCTGAAGAGTTTATTTGTTTGTTTGTTTGAACGCGCTTATCTCAGGAACTACTGGTTCAATTTGAAAAATTCTTTCGGTGTTAGATAGCCCATTTATCGAGGAAGGCTATAGGCTATATTATATCATCACGCTACGACCAACAGGAGTGGAACCACGAGGGTGAAACCGCGGAGCACAACTAGTATGTTATATTTGGACCTAGCGAGCGAAAGCATAGTCTGAAGCTAATGCCAGTAGGTACTCAAATTTCGACGGACCGAAGGACGATTTTTAAAAAACACAAGATTTAATTTACACGTCTTTAATTAGTGCTTTCTACATTCAGAATGAATTAAACTAAAACTTAAACTAATAAACTTATCTCTAAACAAAAATGCAGCGTTTGAAGAAATACAATATGTATGCATTAAGGCGATGCAGGGTGGCCATAGTTTGCTGCGTTAACAAATATGACATCGCTCGCATGTACTGCGGGTGGCCCCGATATAACTCCTCCATCCTCAGTTTCAAGAAAATCTGAAGGGTTTTCTTGAATACATATTTTTCTTAATTTAGACTTAATAACTATGACGATTACAATTATAATTACGATTAATACAAAAGTTATAATGTTAATCACTCCGACGGCACTATTCACTGTACTATTAAACTGGTTTTCACTATTTTCACTATTTTCAATTAAATGCCTAAGCATATTTATGTCAGTTAAATTTGCACCCTTCAGGTTAACAGGCTTCCTGTCGGTCTGGGAGTTCATCAAATTTGGTAATATAATTTTTGGTAAACTTGGGTATATAATATCATTTCCATTCCCTTCATATTTCTTTAGTGTTATATCTCCGATTTTCACGTAGCAGCCAATCTCGTCTAACGCCAATAAATAAGTACCACGAAGAAATTCTTGGGTTACCTCATTTTCACAGACCTTAGTAAGTACTGTTTCCACATTTACGTAAAGTATCCATCTATTTGGTAGAACATTGTCGATTTTCACGTCATCTATGGAAATGGGAATCTGCTGACAACTGGAAACATTTGTGGATAGCCGCAGAAGATCGGTTAAACCATCATCTTTATATAATGTTGATGTCAGTATTTCCGGGCATAGGAACCGGTCTTCATCAATTTCTTTGCATGGTTGTGAAAGTGGCATCGTTTTCAACCCCTTCACAAGGACATATGGATATTTGGGAAGGATAAGGGAAGTCTGACCTTTTTCTTTGTTAAATATAGGTAAAGGTATTATTTTAAAATATGAGTAAATATCATCAGTAATTAATGGAATAGTCATTACGAATTTTATTTGACTTTGTTTTACATAAATTTGTACTTCTATTAATTGTTCGATTTTAAGAACATTATCTAAATTTACTGGAAATGGTAACTTAGAGCTAATTTCAATATTTTTTAATAAAAGCAATAATTCCTTCGTATCTACAACGGATTGGTGTAAAAGTTTAATTTTACTAAAAGCTACAGCAGTTTCAATTTCACTTAATCTAACGTAAATAGACATAAAATTATGTAAAAATGCAGAATATGTATGTATAATTTCATTAGTCTTTTGATGTAAATTTGTGTCATTTAAAAGCGAATCAATTACATTTAGCTTATTCTGGATTGCAATGAAATTGTTATTAGATATTTCAGCAACATTTAATAACGAACCCACCATCTCAGTAACGATCGTCATCTTATGTATTATAGAGTCTTGTTTAGTCTTTAATTTTTCAATAGTGTTTTCAAATTGTATAGCATCTTCGTTGTCGAGGTTACCGGTGATAATTTTTATAACTGAACCAAGTGGATTTAATAAACCACGTTTAGATCTAGAAGACGGAATTAATTGTTCAAATTTATCAATAGTATAATTCATATGATAATCTGTTTGTAATTCGGTTGTAGTAAAATCGGAACCTAACGCTTTTACATCAATACAACTATGAACCTGATTTCTAAATGATAGATAACTATTTATATTAAATTCTAAATCGTCATATATTAACTTTAAATCTAACACCTTAATAACTCTCCATGTGTCATTGCTGACGACTGCATAGCCTTCACGGAGAGGTAGTATTCCGGGGTTCCGTTTAATCTGGTGCAGTTGAAGGCCCTGGTTTTGGATCACATGGATCGTCAGAAGCAGTAACCTGCGGAGGACGCTTAATGTATTTAAATGGAACTTTAGTCTCACGATTGTGTGTCGTTACTGGCACAATATTTCTATGGATTGGTCCCGTGATCTGATATGTAGGCCTATCTTTAGCACGTCTCGTGTTAAATCCTTTAATGTAAACTGAATCTCCTATGTCTATGTTAAAATCATTTTCACCGCCATGCTTATCCTTAATAACCTGTTTCTTATGAATAATTTCGTCTGTAAGATATTTGTATAAGAATTTTGTGCGTTTGTGGTGATCTTTTACAAATTGTTGAGTTAATTGTTTATTAAAATCTACAGCTTGATCTAGAATCAGCATGCCTTCCGTATCAAGATCGCGAGCTGAATGAACCGTATCTGTATTTTCGCTATTATTGTTAGACGCAGTCAAGGTGCTGCTTTCCATGGTTATTGTACTACTATCAGGTGACGGAATCGAATATGGGGACCTTGGGCGATTATTTTTAGTGATAGGCACTGTTCGGTCTGAATCAGACGAAATTGTAATCGGCTTCAGGGGTCGGTCACATTTTCCCGCCTGATCGTTACTAACTTTTACTATTTCATCGGTGAAGTGTTTTTGAAGATTTCGCTCCTTTTCATCTACATTAACTTTCATTGACACGTCGGCTATTGCTGCTGGCATACTAACGCTTTCACGAAAAGTCTGAAAATCTAATATAGCGTCACCGTTCTGAAGGTTAGTTGGAATTGATACTCTAGTTTCTGATCGAGGCTCTAAGGTGATTCTTAATGGAGGGTTATATATAATCGGTATTTTGGCGTTAAATGTTTCTAAAACTTGGCGCTTCATATCGATATTTGCATCTAGTTTCTTAAGTAAATCAGATCCGATTAATCCATCATACTTACTGTCTACATTGTATACATAAAATTTGTGGGAAAGTGAGCTTCTAAAAGTTTTTAATAACGGAATTTCTATAACCTCATCATGTGTGCTTTGCGCATGGGTACTAACAACTGTAAATTGCTCATACTGTTTACGGTCTCTAAAATATTCTTCTGCTTTGGCTGGACTTATAAAGGAACGACTGCTTCCTGTATCTATGAGAAACTTTGCTTTTATTTCGGGAACTATAATATGTGGTAATTTTAAGAAGCTGTCACAATAATTTAAATTTATTATTTCACTGTCTCGTCGGCGGCCGGTAACAGGAAATTCGTTATTGTCATTAAAATTGCTTTCAGTTACTTCCGGATCGGTATACTTGTATAACTCGTTCGCGGCGTCTACTTTATAATCTAAGGCTGAGTTATCGTAATTTTCATAATTTGGTTCATCGCAGTAATATATGTTATGAGTTACGTTTTGCCTCATAGGTGCCGTACGCATTGATACATCGCTATTTAAGCCGGGGTTCGGTGCCTGGGCATGTTGTATGCCAAATTTAAAACGAGGTTGGTCTGTTTGTTGATTTGGGATTCCAAATTTATAACCGGAATTTTGAAAAGGTCGCAATTGGTGGTTATTATTGGATTGTGTGTCAAATTTATAGCCTTGGGCTTGTGGTGTTTGCCTTAACTGTTGAATAAAATTTGGTCGAGGTTGTTGTATCAAATCTGGTTGGGATTGTTGTGCGAAATTAGGTCTATAACCAATTGGTTGTTGAGGGCTACCGTATTTAAAGTTTTGATTTAAAGGCATTGTAATAAAATTAGGTTTGAATGAATTTTGAAAAGTGTTTTGGGTTATAGGTTTTGGCTTACTAGTCTTTGCATTATATTGTTGTATAAAATTTACTTCTTCCGTAACTACGCTAAGTGCATTTTCTAAGTTTTTACAACCCCTTAATCTAACAATCCGGATCATGTCCTCCGGGAGGTTGTACAGAAAAACATTTAACGCAGTATTATTGTATATGATCATTTTCGCGGCTTTGACCCCTTCATCCGTGAAGCGGTTCACCTTTGAAAATAGGGAACTTTTTACGTTTTGTATTCTGTGGCAAAACTGTATGTAACTTTCACCTTGTTTTATTTTTAACCCTTCTAACTCTAATGCTATACACTCTTCCGATCGCGGGTCTCCGAAATGTTGGATAAGTATTTCTTTCAATTCAGTCCATGAAGTTATATTTTGGTAATCACTAAGCAGTGAAGCTGCCTTACCGATAAGCCTGCTCGTTATGGCATGGTATACATATAAGTTTTGTGCGTTATTACTCGCATCTTGGAATGACCTTATAATATATTCACTTTTATTGATAAATAGGTTTAACAGTTTTTCATCCCCATCAAATTTGGGAATGATACATAGTATTTCTCTAGGAATGAGTTTAATCTCTTCCATTTTGCGTAGTTTTATCGATTAAAACACGAAATTAATGAAAGTACCTAACACTTAAAATCACTAACTAATAACTAACAATTAAAATTAAACACTAAAAATTACGACTTATCACGATAATTGCAATGAACAAAATCAAATAAACGTAATGATTAGGCCGACTATTTTGGGTCGGGGATTTCGTGAAAAACAGGGACTATGAAAAACAGGAGTGAAGAGGTCTACTCACAGTCTGCTCGCTCCCATGTCCTTCACTTATGATTCTGAATGCTCGTCCTTGAAGTCTCCGTACGCGTTTCACTGCAGCGATTCAGTTTTTTACGCGTACGCGTCGCGGGAGTTATTTATTTGTTCGAGGATACTCGTCTGTACCGCACTATCACAGGTCCTTAATTATGGCTTTACTGATAGCTCGGCAGCAGGATATTATCGAGTATCCTACCGGCTGCGCCACTCAAATTTCGACGGACCGAAGGACGATTTTTAAAAAACACAAGATTTAATTTACACGTCTTTAATTAGTGCTTTCTACATTCAGAATGAATTAAACTAAAACTTAAACTAATAAACTTATCTCTAAACCAAAATGCAGCGTTTGAAGAAATACAATATGTATGCATTAAGGCGATGCAGGGTGGCCATAGTTTGCTGCGTTAACAAATATGACATCGCTCGCATGTACTGCGGGTGGCCCCGATATAACTAGGTACAGTTTCAAATTTTCAATAATATTTCTAAATATCCACTATATTCTCAACGCGAGAGTTTGTCATGGATATATATTTGTTACTGAAATATATATGTATTTGTTATAAAACAACTGAATCGATTTTGATGATACTCGGCAGTGATGTAGCTTATGTACCAGAATAATATAATATATACTATTGAAAGTACGCTGCATAAACGCCGATAATCACCTTTTTGCAGTCGGTTAAAAACAATAATAACAATAACAAATTTCTAATCGCGTAACGCTTTCCAAACCACAGGCAATGGACAAACGGATAACTGTCAAATTGTTTTCTAAAATGATTTCTCTGCACCTAAGTGTAAGTTAAACACCGGTCAAGTGTGAAGCGGATATATGAATTAAAAGTTAAAAGTAATTCTTTGGAACTAAAACTACCATTAATTGTATTCTGTGGTAGAGTCGACTTTTCGTATGCAAATTATTAAAGACTAGCTTTCCCCCCACGGGGGCCACGGCTACGCCCGCGTTGTTGAAACCCTACTCAATCACTCTATCTATTAAAAAAAACCGCATCAAAATCCGTTGCGTAGTTTTAAAGATTTAAGCATACATAGGGACACAGGGACATAGGGTCAGAGAAAGCGACTTTGTTTTATACTATAGTGAATAGTGATAAGTAAACAGTGAGAAAAAAAAATCTTAATAGAATATTTGACGTAACTTAAGAACAAAATCAAGTACAATAAATGCATACGTCCTTGGTAAGTATGAATTATAATTTATTACGTTATTTATGCAATGTATTTACTGTTTTGCTACGGTATAAATATGAATTATTGTTGTTTTGTATTGCACGTTTCATTGTTTAGATTTTTTATGAATTAAAAGGCTATTTAGCAGTATATTATTATATTTTAGTACTCATAATATATGATCAATGTCTACGAATAAATTTAATTTTAGTAACTCTTTGTTATGTCAAATTAGTTTATTATTGATTGCTTGTTGAAGATATAACAATGATTAACTAAATAGGTATAATGTCAATGGCCATAACATTATAATATTTTTGATAATAAATGCCCGAGAATTACCGGGGCACAGATAATAAAATAAATATTATAGTTAATCGGATCATCTGAGGCTAAAGATTAAAAATAATAAAACAAATTCACTCAGGAATAATGCATCTTTCTACTCGTGAAATCATTTCCAAAAACACTGCGTAGTGTTTGAGCTTTTTTACAAACTTGTATGTTTGTATATAACCGACTCTTTTAGACTCGATTTTGACCCACTTTAAACGGACAGATTTAATTTTAACTTTGCACACTTATTTTAGATCGGAGACAATATCCATACTTAATATTATAAATGCGAAAGTAACTCTGTCTGTCTGTCTGTTACTCAATCACGCCTTAACTACTGAACCAATTTGCATGAAATTTGGTAAAGAGATATTTTGATACCCGAGAAAGGACATAGGATAGGTTTTATCCCGGAAATCCTACGGGAACGGGTTTTTCTTTGAAAACGCGGGTGAAGCCGCGGGCGGAAAGCTAGTAAGTAATAAATTCATGAGATATGCTGCTTTACAAGGGTAGAGTGAACTAGCGTACTACCACAGACTAATAATAATATACTACGTATACAAGTACTACTCTATCAGTTCTCAGTACTCTAATGAATGGATGAATGAATGATCAATGAATGAATACTTTATTGCACACACCATATGAAAGAAATAACATAAAATAAGACACAAACAAATTGCATAATAAGTGACAGAGCCATCTCTTCTAGGTAACCTAAATATAATACGAAATACTCTACCAGTTTTAGTAGAAATTTTAGTACACTCCTTTGTGTGGTGTCTCTCAATGTTAGCCAGAAGGGCCTAGTACACTAACTACCCTAATGGTGTCTACATTAGTGTCGTAAGTAGGATAGTTAGTACTCTACCACTCTACCGTTTACTCTACCCGTGTACAGCGGCCATTAAGCGTGTTTTAAGTTTTTTAACCATATTAATTATACTTATACGAGCTTTCCGCCCGCGTTTTCAAAGAAAAACCCGCATAGTTGCCGTTCCCATGGGATTTCGGGGATAAGACCTATCCTATGTTTTAATCCAAGTTACCCTCTATATTTGTGCTAAATTTCATTGTAATCGATTCAGAAGTATTTGCGTGAAAGAGGAACAAACACACACACATCCAAACAAACTTTCGCATTTATAATAGTACGATTACATAATGTATATTAATACTAGCGGTCCGCCGTCCGCCCCGGCTTCGCCCGTGGTACCTACATGTTTAAACTATCCTATCTCTCAAGTTGGATCGAACTGCACATGGTGTGCGAATTTTATTATAATCGGTTAAGTGGTTTAGGAGTCCATTGAGGACAAACATTGTGACACGAGATTTATATATACTAAGATATAATATGCTTATTGCTTACCCTCCAAACAACACAATAGCAACGCTTAAAACGCATATATAAAGATTTTAACAATACGTGTAACGATGCACTGTTGTTAACAGCAACTAAGATAATAAATGACTTACATGAACTTTGCTATCTGTTTTCTTTATAAATAAACAATTCGTTAATCATTCTTTGAGGCCATTTCTCTGGGTTATATACCTACAGTATATTCAAAACATTTTGTGTTAAAATGTTGTGGCATAATTTCTAGTAACTTAGGATATTTAGTTACAAGATAGACATAATCTACACTAATATTTTAAAGCTGAAGAGTTTGTTTGTTTGTTTGAACGCGCTAATCTCGGGAACAACTGGCCAGATTTGAAAAATTCTTTCGGTGTTAGATAACCCATATATCGACGTATGCAATAGGCTATAATATAATATCATCTCGCTAAAACCAACAGGAGCGGAGCGCAGCGGGTGAAACCGCGAAGCGCAGCTAGTATTATTATATAGTTTGAAATATGATAATATAAAGTAGATTGAACCGCAGACGAAACCACAGGCAAATAGTTTACATCTAATGAATTTTGTCTTAAAAATACTTTTAATCGTTTCTATATTACTGTGTAAGTACTATTTTATACAAGCAATCCGCCCCGGCATCGCCCATTTTACATGTTTACGTTTTATCTCTATAAGAACCATCTTTGCACCTCAAGGAATATTATAAAAAAAGAATCAACGAAGTCGATTCAGCCGTTCTCGAGTTTACCAACATATATTGCGATGCATGATTTTGACTGAATTCAGGCTAATTAAAAAAAAATGTTGTGTGGTTTTATGAAACCACGGTAAAAGTGAAACTGTTCGAACGGTTCCGAAGCCGAATACTGCTTTGTGTAGCGCATGTCGCGTGACGGTCGGCAGCCGCGATACACGCGACATGCGCTACACAGACCAAAAAGTTTGAGACGATGTAAGAAAAGTTTCACTTTAAAAACTAAGTTACAAGGGCATTTATTCAAAAAATCCTCGGCCAACAAGAGCGGAGCAATGCGGGTGAAACCGCGGAGAACAGCTAGTAAGGAATAAATCGCGTTTAAAATCCGTTAAAATCTACTAAATAGTTAGTTACTATTAACAGTTGCGGCTTGAAAATACTTTCGGAACTTGGCAGGGTCAATGGTATTGTCTGATAATATTATGTATAAATATTATAAAAAGGTCACGGAAGTCTCTGGCGCCAAGATAATATTATAAGTGCAAATTATTATTAAATACTTAGTAACATGGGAAATGTTATTAGATATTATTTGGGGTTTAGGGGAATGCCCAATTAATGTTTAACAGGGTCATGACCAGGAAAAATATAGTCTGTAATCGGCAAACGACCTGCCAGAAGCCCCTTTTCACTTAGCCAGATATACCGAATACACAAAAAATTGCATTAATTAGTAACTAGGTATAAGATTGTACATTGTATAAATAACTAGATTTCCGCCCGCGGCTTCGCCCGCGTTTTCAAAGGAAAACCCGCATAGTTCCCGTTCCCGTGGGATTTCCGGGATAAAACCTATCCTATATGTTAATCCAAGTTACCATCTAAATGTGTGCTAAAATTCATTGTAATCGGTTCAGTAGTATTTGCGTGAAAGAGTAACAAACACACACACATTTCAGCCCGGGACAGTTGCTCAACCTTTATCAAGCACAAGTCCGATCGTGCATGGAATACTGCTCTCACCTCTGGGACGGTTCCGCCAAGTACCAGCTGGAGGCGCTTGAGGCGATAGAGAGGCGTGCCAAGAGGCTCATAAACGACGATGACCTAGTAGGCAAAAAGCTCCAAAGCCTCGGTCACCGCCGCAGAGTGGCCAGCTTATCGGTCTTCTATCGGATACACTTTGGAGAGTGCGCTGCGGAACTGCACGATCTCGTTCCGCCATCCCCGTTCTTCCATCGATCGTCGAGGCGCACAGACTCTAGGCATCGCCATATGGTGGACGTTCCATGTACCCGGACTAAGCGGTTCGGTTCCACATTCTTTATCCGAACCGCGAGGGACTGGAACATGCTTCCTGAGTCTGTGTTCCCCGACGAGTACAATATGGGAGTCTTCAAGTGTAGAGTGAACAGGTACCTTCTAGGGAAGCGCGTTCCATCTTAGACCACATCTCAGCTTAACATCAGGCGAGATTGTGGTCAAGCGCTTCCCTATTACCAATAAAAAAAAAAAAAAAAAAAAAAAAAAACACACATCCTCACAAACTTTCGCATTTATAATATTAGTCGGATTATCTGTTTGTCCCGACTCTATTCATATTAATCCAGAAAAAACTAGCCCATGTCACTTAGACGTAATTTAGGTGCTGTACTGCTGTATGAGACAGAATTACATACAAAAGTCGACGCTATATTTGATGTTCCCTGTGGTGGGTTGTTGGTTATATACATACAAAACAAATTCATAAATCTAATATTGTTATACTTAGTTATCTTCTTCTTATATATAAAATTCTCGTGTCACAATGTTAGTCTGCATACTCCTCCGAAACGGGTGGACCGATTCTCATGAAATTTTCTGTGCATATCGGGTAAGTCTGAGAATCGGCCAACATCTATTTTTCATATGTACCACGGGCGAAGCCGGGGCGGACCGCTAGTAATAATATATAAAAAATCAGACATTTAAAAATAAATTAACTTCATTTATTAGAGCTTTAAAGCGTCTGATAAAAGTTTTGGCTCAGGTGGCGCAGGTGTCACTGGTAGAGCTCCACAAACATTCAGGTATTAAAAAGTACACTAGAGACTATACTGTGAACCGAAACTTATTATGTGGTTTAGAAAATACTAGCTTACCGCCCGCGGCTTCGCCCGCTTTGTCTTAATCCTAATAAATTATATACTAAAACCTTCCTCTTGAATCACTCTATCTATTAAAAAAATCCGCATCAAAATCCGTTGCATAGTTTTAAAGATTTAAGCATACAAAGTGACATAGGGACAGAGAAAGCGACTTTGTTTTATACTATGTAGTGAAGTCTTACGGCTCTGGGATCTTGGACCATTTGGATATACATATTATTATATGTACTTAGATAATACTGATTTTTTTTTTAAATTTTGCAGTACCTAAATTCCCGTACATTCCCACAATTCCAGGGTTTTGATAACAATTGCTTCGTAAGTTTAAATAATAAACAGTATTAAAAAAACTATTCTCATTTGTGTATCAATTATTATATTTTAATGATCGTTATAGAGATAACTCTAAAAATATCGAATAAGGAAAATCAAAGTAAAACTCATAGGGGATTTTTTACGAACAAATTAACACTTAGCAGCATAATTTATTCATTCTTCAATCTAAACTTTTATTATAAATCTGAAGAGTTTGTTTGAACGTGCTTATCTCAGGAACTACTGGTCCGATTTGAAAAATTCTTGCGGTGTTAGATAGCTCATTTATCGAGGAAGGCGTTTATTACTCTATCTGGATCTATCTGGATTAAAAGCAGTATTGAAATAGTATGACACAGGTGCCGTACAAAATCAAATGACCAAATTTACCCCGGCAATTGTCGGTAAATAAAAATAAATTCCGACTTTGTGGACCACCATTTTTGTACGGCATGACGGCATCTGTGTCATACTATTTCAATACTGCTTTTAAATAGGCCTATGTTCTTTCTCAGGGTCTAAAGATTGTCTGTGCCAAATTTCATCAAAATCGGGAGGAAAAGCGTAACAGACAGACAGACAGAGTTACTTTTGCATTTATAATATTAGTAGGGATTTTAAAGTAATTGTCTGTTTTCCTGTCTATTTGTGAAATAGTTTTTATTATTTGACACAAAAGCCTGAGTATTTTTTTCATGGTCTTGTTTCATGATTTCGAAGAAACAGATGTTAAATTAATAGCAAATAGAATATTATATGAACTCTACACATTGACAAATAAATTTTAGCGAAGTAATGAGAAATATGATCTCAGTATGTTTAAAAATTTACGACCGCCTCCGTGGTTCAGTGCAGGTTGACGCGTGAGCGTAGCACCGAGGGGTTCGAATCCCGGTGGAGACGAAGAAAAAAAAATGTCTCGGTCTGGCAGGACACAGAAGGCTGATCACCTAAGTACTTGTCCCTAAAGAAAATCGATCAGTGAAACAGATGTATAATGCATCTGCCGCTTACCCCACTAGGGGACATGGGACTTCACTTTTATGTTTAAAAATTTATTGATATTCCAACTTTATTATATTTTTATATTTACATTCTATTTATTACTCTATCAAGGCTCATCTAGGCATTTTTTTCCATAAGTAAATTACTATTTAAAAGTTCAAAAAATATTGTTTATCTTTTTACTATTTATATGTTTGAACGCTAAGTCCGTTCAAAAATATGAAATAATAATAAAATCGCATCGCATATTTTTATAATGAACTAACCAGTATCTAGGCCGTGAGTACAAAAATGACTGGATCATTATATTTTATTCAAGCAGTGCAACTTGCTGATAATTCAAGTTCACTAACAAATCCTGTTTTAACTTTTTACATTAACTATAAATGTACACAATTAAAACCTGTTCCGTTGACCATTAACAAATTAAAAAAAAAACTCACTTGCAGTTGCGCGGGTAACAATAGCGCCAAAATTGACAATTACTTTTTTTTCGTATTTGAATTTGGAACGCGTGAAGCGATTGCCAGCGTCGCGGATACTGAGGACTGAGGTTAATATTCTCAAGTGAACGGTGTACGGTATTATCCCTGTAAATTGAGTATGTAGGTACGTCCTTTGTACTTGTTTTATGGCGGTAATTACTGTTTGGAATTGTTCGAAGTACATTCAATTTGGTAGAGTTGTACCTCTATATTTTTGTTTACTTTATATAAGATTATTGTTTGTTCAAACTTCGAAATATTGTTTGTACATAGGTCATCGATTATCAGCAAACGAAGGCTAGATATATATCACTACATAGTATAAAACAAAGTTGCTTTCTCTGTCCCTATGTCCCTTTGTATGCTTAAATCTTTAAAACTACGCAACGAATTTTGATGCGGATTTTTTTTAATAGATAGAGTGATTCAAGAGGAAGGTTTTAGTATATAATTTATTAGGTTTTAGACAAAGCGGGCGAAGCCGCGGGCTGTACGCTAGTTTACTAATAAGACGGTTTCATCAATTTAGGAGTGATTTTTGTTTCTTAAACAATATTTCGATTTGATTATAAGCAAATAGGTAATCTATACTAATATTATAAAGCTGAAGAGTTTGTTTGTTTGAACGCGCTAATCGGAACTACAAGTCCGATTTGAAAAATTCTTTCGATGTTAGATAGCCCATTTATCGAGGAAGCTTATAGGCTATATATCATCACGCTAAGACCAACAGGACCGGAGCCACGCGGGTGAAACCGCGAAGCGCAGCTAGTGCTCTACACAGAGCAAGTAATATAGGGTGCTCTAAATATGACTGGATTTTTAGTGGTATTTATGAGGGTAATTTTTTAGATATTTATTTTTTGTTAATAATTTATTGAAATTACTGTTATTACGTGTGTATTGAATAGCATGTTCGCACAAAAACTGTTTGAATATTTATTGGTGAAAGGCATTTCGTGGTAGAAAACGTGAATTTTAATGCAATCCCCGTACTATAGTGTAAGTTATATTGTGCCTAGTTACTTGTACTAGTATTATAAAGCTGTAGTTTGTTTGAACGCGGTAATCTCAGGAACCGATTATTACAGGAGAATATTATGGGTCCGATTTGAAAAATTCGGTCAGTGTTCGATAGCCAATTTATCGAGGAAGGATATATTATATCATCACGCTAAGACCAACAGGATCGGAGCAATGCGTAAAACCGAAGGGCTTACACCGAAAGCTAGTGGTAAAATAATTTCAAAATCGTTTCAGTTATTCTAGACTAGCTTTCCACCCGCGGTATCGCTCGCGCAGTCAAAGAAAAACCCGCATAGTTCCCGTTCCCGTGGGATTTCCGGGATAAATCCTATCCTATGTCCTTTCTCGAGTATCAAAATATCTCTATACCAAATTTTATGCAAATTGGTTCAGTAGTTAAGGCGTGATTGACTAACAGACAGACAGACAGAGTTACTTTCGCATTTATAATATGATTATGGATAAACTTCTTCAAACTAACAAATACTTTTTAAAACTAGACAGAAATAAAACAAAAAAATCTCTTAATCATTTAATTAGCACACTCAACAACATTATTTGAGCTATCATTTCGCAAGAACTGCATCAATTCGTTGATATCCAGTAGGAGTGGAGTTTTAGCGTTGTTTGCGTATAATTCATATTTTGGCGGGTTTTCTATTGAATTCCGACCACAGACTATAATATTTGGATAGCCCATTCTGAAAAATAAACAAAAAATAAATAAAAAAGTGTGTCGAACACACGTGTCAGAAGTGAAACTTCTTTGGCGAGGTTGAAAGATACCTCCACCTTGACGTGACGGTATTGCCATGACGCGACCTTGCAATTTAACTTTCAACGCGCCTAAAGCAGTTTTACTTATAAAACCGCACTAAATCCGTTACGTAGTTTTAAAGATCTAAACATACATAGGGACAGACAGACAGCGACTGCGACTTTGTTTTATACTATGTAGTGATTTTTACAAACTTTCCAAACAGCCTGTATACACAAAATCGCAAAAAAGAGCCGAGCACACGTGTCAGAACTCAAACTTTAGTCCAAAATTGTCGCCTTACTTCATGACGTGACTGTATTGCCATGACGCGACCCGGAAATTTTACTCTCAACGCGCCTAAAGAAGTTTCACTTCAAAAAGTCACAAAAAATCACAAAAAAATACACAAAATAGTCACAAAAAACAAAAAATCTCACCTATCAGCCATCATCATCCTCTTCCCAATAGTGAGAGTATGTCTATCATCCACAAGTACATCATCAACCACATCACCTATACAACGCGCTACATTCTGCGTTGCTTGGATTCCATGCAACGACCATTCTTTTGAACCATCCTGTATATGAAAAGATAATTAAGTGTCGCTGAAAATCAGCTCTGCAATGAAGGCCTATGCTTTTCATTGTAAAATGCTGAGCGGCAATCCTTTTAGTAAGTAGATTGTAAGTATATAAATTGTCAATTTTAATATTGCCTTCCTGTTAATAAAGAGTATACTAATATTATAAAGCTGAAGAGTTTGTTTGAACGCGCTAATCTCGGGAACTACTGGTCCGATTTGAAAAATTCTTTCGGTGTTAGATAGCCCATTTATCGAGGAAGGCTATAGGCTATATATCAACACGCTAAGATCAACAGGAGCGGAGCACTGCGGGTAAAACCGCGGGGCAAAAGTTTGAGATAAGAACAAAATGGACTTATTTTTTTTTTCTTTTTAAATCATGAAATTTTAAGGTATATATAAGCGATACAAAATTATAGTTATTACTTACCTTAGGTCCAATTACTATTGTAGAAAAAGGTGCAATGGCGGCTGGCCAGCGGATACACGAGTCGGTGGATAGAGCTTCTATACTCGCTGCTAATAACCTAGACATGTAAAGAAATAAGTTTAAGTATTGTGTCTTACCAGTAACTTAAAATTAATTTCAGAATTCTATTATACTAGCTGTCCGCCCCGGCTTCGCCCGTGGTACATATTTCGCAATAAAAGGTAGCCTATGTTCTTTCTCAGGGTAAGATTGTCTTTGCCAAATTTCATCAAAATCGGTTGAGAGGTTTAAGCGGGAAAGCGTAACAGACAGACAGACAGCCTTTCGCATTTATAATATTAGTAGGACTAAGTGTTACACTTTATGGTAGGGATTAGGATTTCCGAAATAAAACCTATCATAATATATCCTTTTTTAGGTCTCTAGTTATCTTTATTGTATCAAATTTCATCCAAATCGGTTGAGTCTTTGAGGCGTGAAGAAGCGACTGACAGACAGAGTCACAGAGGGAACGGGATACCTAATTAATTCTTATCTAATATGGGATAGTATAATTATTTCTTACCTAGTAATGCCGATCCCATAACAAGACATGATCAAAGGTGTGGGATTCGAGGCTTGTGTTATGCACTTTGCTTGTAATGGCTCACTGTATTTTGTGCCCAATATAAATGTATGTCCAACCTGAAATATTAAAACAAAAAAAAATGTCAACGACAAAGGAAAAATATGGCATTTTTCACACACAGCACGATCTGATCCCATACTGCTTTTCGCTTGTGTTATGGAAACGAAATGGCTTTTAACATACATACATACAGAACAGACTTATAAATATGTAATGTAACAAAAGCTGAACAATCATGTAGATGGCTTGTCCACCCTCAATTTATATATCCACCAAAAATTTCAAAAATCTTCCATTGCTTTATGACAAAAACATGCTAAGATATAATTTATATTCTGTTCAAATTTCCTGTCAGTTAAAATACTAACAATATATGAAAATACATGTCAAAATGTGTTAAATAGGCATTTATCAGCAAGTCATAAAATCAGCATTACATATCAAATTAAAAAAACCCTACCTCAACACTACCACATACATCCGTCTCTTTCCCACACTCGCTACACTTCCCACTAGTAAGACTAGTGTGCGAGCAGGACGGACATATCGCTATCGAGTCCTCCCCCGCGGTGGCAGGTAGCTGCCACTCGTGGGATAGTGTACCACCCATATCACCAGATGGTGCTACCACTAAAATATATAAATAATAATGATATTATCTATACTAATATTATAACGCTGAAGTGTTTGTCTGTTTGAAAGAAAGAAAGAAACATTTATTTTGCCAAAAATCTATACTAATATTTTAAAGAGGAAAGGTTTGTAATTGTGTATGTATTTATGGTTTTCACGCATAAGCTACTGAACCGATTTTGATGAAATAATCTTTAGACCCTGAGAAAGAACATAGGCTACCTTTTATTGCGAAATATGTACCACGGGCGAAGCCGGGGCGGACCGCTAGTATACAATAAAAGAGCATGTGCGCCGAGCGCACATGTCAGAAGTAAAACTTCTTTGGCAAGATTGAAAGATATCAAAATCGTCGCCTTATGACGGTATTTCCATGACGCGACATTGTTATTCTCAACAAGTTTTCAAAAAAGTTTTACTTCTATAATCTTAAATATAAATATAATAATAGGATACACTCATGAAAGTCTAAAGGAGATGGTTACATACAAAAGTGAAGCCAATAATAGTGTTAATAATAATAGTTAAAAAAAACTATAAAACACGCTTTTTATAGAAAACCGAACTAAAAAATATAAAATTTTATCAAATTAGTGTATTGTCATCGGTCCTCAATAAATCTACAAAGTTTGAACGAAATCTGGCCGTTTAAAGTGGGTCAAAATCGCGCCCAAAGAAGTCGGTTACAAACATACAGATGAAGCTAATATAAAGCGTGTAAAAAGGTGTAGATAGGTTACCAATACAACATTTGATCTTCAAACGGCACACTAACGCACACGATTAGACGTCAAAGTGAGATGGCATGATTCAACTATCGTGAACGAAGTGATAACTGCACTAAAATATAACTAACTAGCTTACTGCCCGCGGCTTCGCCCGCTTTGTCTAAACCGTAATAAATTATATACTAAAACCTTCCTCTTGAATCACTCTATCTATTAAAAAAAACCGCATCAAAATCCGTTGCGTAGTTTTAAAGATTTAAGCATACATAGGGACATAGGGACAGAGAAAGCGACTTTGTTTTATACTATGTAGTGATTAGCCACATTTACACGTGCTAATAACCTATCTGCACCTTTTTACGTAAAATATCATTAAATAAAACTACTTACATGAAAAATTCTATAGATAAAAACTAAAAACAAAAAATCTCACCTCTATACACGGGAAGATTCAGTATTTTAAATATTTTTTTATACACTCCAGTAACATTATTATAAGTATTTTCTGCACACTTTTGATCAGTATGGAACCCGTATAGATCCATCATTTGGAACTCTCTAGATCTCAATAAACCATGTTTCGGCCGTAATTCATCTCTATATTTGTTTGTTATCTGAAAATAAAAAACAAATTTCATTAAATCATTTTTATAGATGACTAGCTGTTCCGCGCGGTTTCACCCGCATTGCTTCGCTCCTGTTGGTCTTAGCGTGATGATATATAGCCTATAGCCTTCCTCGATAAATGGGCTATCTAACACCGAAAGAATTTTTCAAATCGGACCAGTAGTTCCTGAGATTAGCACGTTCAAACAAACAAACTCTTCAGCTTTATAATATTAGCACAGACTAATAATAATATACTACATACACAAATATTAGTATAGATTGTTTCTAAAACAAAGAATATCTGTAGTCAATCATCAACAAATTTCAAAATATAAAATGATAATTTTTAAATCAGTAATGTTATAAATTTAAAATGTCTTTAATCAAAATATGAAGAAAAGTTTCATTTAATTTAATTAATCTATTATATAAAACTGATACATTTTCTTACCAATTTACTTAAACTCAAACTCAAACATTTATTTATTCAATTAGACTTCTTCTAGAAGCACTTTTGAATCGTCATTATATATTTTTAACATTTACGGATATTCGGAAAGCAGTATCTACAGCGAAGTCCCAGCAAGACGCTCTGTACTGCATACTTCAATAATATTCATTTCTACGTATACTTTTGGATATTATCATAATAAAATTTAACTTATTTTTTGCATAATAACTAAGGGTAATTTTTATAGTTTATACAGTGCAGAAGATACATGAAAAAATTACCTGATAAATAAGTAAAGGCAATTGTTTATAAGATATTGGTCCCACATCAGCCATGAGATCAGCCACTGCTTCTTCATGGGTCTGGAATATTAAACACAATTGTTATTTTACATTTATATTTTATACCACTAATATTTAAAAGAACAAGCTGACCTGGCAAATTTGGTTTTATTATTTATTATTATTATTATTTTTTACATACATAGATTCCTTACAGCTATTTGTATTACAATATTTATAATTAACTTTAACAAAACAATACGCCAATAAAAAGGAATACCAATAATAAGACAGTTAATGTGACAGTAGTTTAAAAAGATATGCTAATAAAGTAGGGGCAAAAAACTTAGTTTACAACTTATTTTAATACTGCCTATTGTTATAAAAATTGCCAATTTAATTGGTTAAGTTGTTTCAGAGGAATTAGTTAACAAACAAAAGAAAACAATCAAAAATATAGAAAAAGTGAAACCAAACAAGGACACTCAACCTTCATTTATTACATATTCTACTTGACCTATTAATTTCCAGTCTCTACAATACAACAAGAAACAATTTGAGCGTCAAATTAACAAAAAAAAATTATATGTATACTTTGTATTATTATAATACTAGCGGTCCGCCCCGGCTTCGCCCGTGGTACATATTTACGTTTTCTCTACATAAGAACCATCCTCGTACTTCAAGGAATATAATAAAAAAAGAATTATCGAAATCGGTTCAGCCGTTCTCGAGTTATGCGCTTACCAACACATTTTGCGATTCATTTTTATATATAAGAAGAAGAAGATTACACATACCATATTGGATAAAATATTAAACATATTATCTAATGATGAATTGAAACCGATTAATAATTTTGTAATAATAATCAAAATAAAAGTGGAACTAGTGAATTGTGTGTTTCTTTAAAAGATCTTAACTAAAAAAAATACTCACAGGCGCCAACAAATACCGTTTATCATGTCTATCCTCTACTTGAAATAATTCAGAGCCAACATCCTCCAGCCTCCCCGATCGTTCCCATAATCGAGATGATGTTAAACACGGTAGCGATATTCTTTGAGCGTTCACATCTTTTAAACATTTGTGGATTAGGTCCTCGAGTTTGGTGATCGCTCGTCTCGCTAGCGGCAGGATCGTGAAGAAACCCGCACTCGTTGGACGGATGAGACCGCATTCTAGTAAAAGCTGTAATGTTTGAATCAATCATCCTATTAAATAAATGAAATTTGTGACAATGGATGTGTGTTGGTCTTTCACTGAAAATCTACTACGGATTTGGATGAAAGTTTACAGTAATGTAAGTAACACATCAGAATAACACATGAGCTAAGAAATCTATACTAATTATAAGGCTGAAGAGTTTGTTTGTTTGTTTGAACGCGCTAATCTCAGGAACTACTTACTGGTCCGATTCGAAATATTCTTTCAGTGATGGATAGCCCATTTATCGAGGATGGCTATAGGCTATATATCATCACGCTAAGACCAACAGAAGCGGAGCAATGCGGGTGAAACCGCGGAGCACAGCTAGTGATAAATATATTGGTGCAACAGCGCGGCAAAGCTAGTATTTTATGTATGTAAGTTCATTTATGGACTGTTAGGCATTTGTATATATGTACTAGCCACTTGCCCCGAGTGGGGTTTCTTTAGAGAACTGCCGCACATATTATAGGTTTTTTGTGGGGGGGGGATGGGGGGAGGAGGGGGGGACCCTCCCACCAAAAGGGGAAACTTAGGAAACCAATAGTTTTGGAGAAAAATCAATTTTCCTATTCTAACCTCAAAATGTATGGAATTGGTGTAACAAAAATTTTACGATACATAAATAAAATACAAACAAGTTGTGAAAACCTACGTAGTTTTTTTTATTTGAGTGGGAATCGCCCTAAAGTCGCTTCTGGCACTCGCCGGCCGCTGCCGCGGCACGCTCGCTTCGCTCGCTCGGCTCGTGCGGCAGTTCAAATGTTAACCTAATACGCTCGTCGCTTCGCTCCTCGCTACCTATTTGAATACTAAAAGTAAAAGTTTAATAGTTTTTTAACCTACGTAGATTTTTTTTAAGCTATTGCATAGCTTCTATCGCGGGCCTTGAGCGCGGGGACCGAATCCAGAAATTGCGTAACGAAAAACCTCACGCTCCCCACTCCGACGGGCACGGAGGTGTGGCTTGAAGGCATGCTATGCAATAGCTTTGCCGCGGCAGTCCCCGAGTGCCACACGTCTTTTTTGTTTGAGTGGGAATCGCCCTTAAGTCGCTTCTGGCACTCGCCGGCCGCTGCCGCGGCACGCTCGCTTCGCTCGCTCGGCTCGTGCGGCAGTTCAAGAGTTAACCTAACACGCTCGTCGCTTCGCTCCTCGCTACCTATTTGGATATTAGAAATAAAAGTTGAATAGTTTTTTAACCTACCTACGTAGATTTTTTTTTGTTTGAGTAGGAATCGCCCTAGTCGCTTTTGGCACTCGCCGGCCGCAGCGTAAAGTCACAGTACAGTGAAATGGAACGTCGTGGTTCGCTTTTTTTGCACAACAAAACGGATAAATGCACTTTTTTGGCACAAAAAATTATTAACTTTAGAAATTAATAACTAAAAAACTACAAGTTTCCTAACGATAATATTTTGGAATTACAATCTTACATTACCTAGCTAACTAAAAATATAAATATTTCCAACAAATTCGTGCGGCAGTTAACTAAAGCCAACCCCCCCGAGTTGCCCTGGGACAAATAATATCCTTTAAATAAGTTGTGTAGATTGTGAAACAATTCAACGGATCAATACTTCCAATAACTTTTACAAACATACAATGTTAGAAGCTTTTTATCTTTACGATATTATTATAGATTATATTTAACGTAAAAAATGTGTTTCTTACATTTTCAAGTAGAATTTTCATGTTCTTTTCAAAGTAATAAGATCTATTTACTTACTTTTTGACTTTTACATGTTATTTCAGTGTTTTTAATCTTAGCTCCTTTCGGTATTGTGATAATTGGTTGAAATATTTGAGAGAGTAACCTCATAATATTGATTTTATGTCTAAAAACTTATTTTTAAGTTATATTTCGTATAATTTAGCTTTGTTTTTATTTTCTCTATCGAGGTTATATCAGCTGATCGGTAATTGTCACTTGAGACAGATGACAGTTGTTTTATTTATGGGATATTTTTATACTATCGAATACAAGGTATTTGGGATATGTATAAAAATCATAAGAAACATAAGAAATTTCGTTGTTAGAAAGATTTCATTCTTAACTTTTGAACTAAGCCATTACATATTATTCCAGATATTGATGGACATTCCGTTATAGTAGCTATAACATTAAATGAAAACTAGGAAAATTCTTAAAATTAGATAAGAAAATGTGAAATGCGTCTATTTCAATAACTTTTGAACTATGGAATTTTCATTTTAATCACAGTTATTGTGCGGCCTAATTCCACTTGAGTTGATTTTTTGCAATTATTATCAGGTATTTTTATTTTCAATAAACTTTTCTTGTTACAATACAATATTGACAACACCGGATACAATAGAGATTTATCCAATTTACCTACTGCAGTCATTTGGAAGAAGTGCATACGAACATTACATTGACTTTTATTCATTTACATTTGCGAGTAGAAGGTGCGTAGCGCAGTATTTTCCACCTACCCTACAAGCGGAGCCAGGTTTCAAATACTAGTAAATATGAATATCATCCGGATAACACAGCCATTCGAAGTGATGTCGCAACAAATCATTTAACCCCGAGATAAGCGGAATAGAAAACCAGCGCGGCGGCTCGTTCACTGAAATGAAAAGGGTGCGGACATGTTTGTAAAGAGAGCGATTTTATTATTGACCTGCTAGCGCCTAGCACCGGCTTTGCTCGGATTTACATGAGATAGTGAGTTTGAAAAACTATAAAACACGCTTTTTTAAGCTATTGCATAGCTTCTATCGCGGGCCTTGAGCGCGGGGACCGAATCCAGAAATTCCGTAACGAAAAAACCTCACGCTCCCCACTGCGACGGGCACAGAGGTGTGGCTTGAAGGCATAGCATGCAATAGCTTTACCGCGGCAGTCCCCGAGTGCCACACGTTTTTTTAAAATAAATAAGGTAAGTACTTGATAAGTGTACAAAGTTTGAATTTAATCTCTCCATTTAAAGTAGGTCAAAACTCAAAATCCAGTGTAAAGGAATAGGTTGTTAAATGCAAACATATAGGTGATAGGGTGAAGCTATTATTTATAATATTTGCATGTTAATAAAAGCCTATTTTACTCGGAAAGATTGTTAAGATTGTTTGTAGTGGTGAAAGAATTACAATTAGTTCAGTAGTTTTTTGAGTGTGAACATTAGGAACGTATGTAGGTACCTAATTAATCTACGTATACAAAAACACAAAATAATATTTCTTCATAATATTATGTTATAGTTTATACGAGCAGTCCACTCCTGCTCACCTGTGGTAACTGTTTTCTTAAATTTCCAATGTTGAAAATATATTTGAAAAGAAATAATTTTTGAAAGCACATAAAGTTAATTAAAATTGTATTAATCACATTTCCATTTTTTCTTTAAACTAAATTTTTGACGTTTTGCCAAAACCGCGCGCTCGTGCCGCAAGTTTTTCCCTCCGTTATCAGTTCACACGTCATTTGCCGCGGCCATTTGTAAAATCCACTGAAAGCAAAGCGCGGGAAACTCACACCGGGTAATTATAAAGGTTCGTCGCTTGTTTATTATGTTAACATCCTAAAGGGAAATTCGTTTATCTATTAGATGTCTTTTATAGTTCACTGTGGGGTTAGTATGAAAAGGGTTATTTAAAAAGTGAATTATAGAAGTTAGGGTTGCCATTTTTTATTGAATTTTTTTATTGACGACTAGCTGCGCTCCGCAGTTTCACCCGCGTGGCTCCGCTCTTGTTCGTCTTAGGGTGATGATATAATATAGCCTTCCTTGATAAATGGGCTATTATGATCGATAATGGGCAAAAAAATTTTTCAAATCGGAACAGTTCCTGAGATAAGCACGTTCAAACAAACTCTTCAGCTTTATAATATTAGTATAGATATGCTTTAGTAGGATGCAGTAAGCATTGTACTATACATCTAAAAGCAAGATTAATAATAATCTAATAACGTATACAAATGGGCAACATGACGGAACACCTGCGGGCTGTGAGTTATTGCGCCTGAATTAGGATTTAGACGGACTGGGGTATACCTAATAGTCATAGTTATAAATGTTTTGGTGTGTAATTAGAAGAAACAAGTTATAGAAAAATAAACAGCCAGATTGTGTGTAGAAAAATAATTACCTTTCATCAGAAAAATTAATTCCTATAATTAAAAAGATCAAAGTACTTGACATTGTTATTTTTATTTAACAGGGCCGATTTTTCAATCCTAGGATAAAACTTACCCGTCCAATAAAGTATTACACGATAATATTAAAATGTAATCTGTAAACTATCAAATACGGGCAATTAGAATACATTTTTATATGGCAGTTTAATACGTTATTCGACGAATAAGTTTTAACCAAGCATTGAAAATCAGTATATATTAAGTACTAACGGTCCGCCCCGGCTTCGCCCGTGGTACATAATATTTACGTTTTCTCAACATAAAAACCATCCTCGTACTTCAAGGAATATAATAAAAAAAGAATTATCGAAATCGGTTCAGCCGTTCTCGAGTTATGCGCTTACCAACACATTTTGCGATTCATTTTTATATTATAGAAGATATAGTGACGTTATTATGGTAATTTCTATGCGTATTCCTGAAATAAATAACGGTAAATGATTCCTACAGCTAATCTTTTTATGAAAATAACAGAATTACCTTTTATAGGATGGCTTGCTGGGCAAGAAAACGTTGCCTTTTTATTAGATGGACTAATAAAAAGGCTAGGATTTCATTGAATGACTAAATGAGCTAGTTGTCTGTAACATATTATAATATGGGAAATTGGGAAGCAATGCATACTTAAGTATTTTTGTGCACATCAACTTTACGAATTGCGAACACATAATTCGAAATAAAAAAATACCTATGCCTTGCCATGCCATACGTATGCCTTGTGCCATTAAAAAATGTGAAAAAGTAAAAATTTATACTCTGTGCACGTTTCCCGCGTTTGTTTTAAACTTTTTCTAAACAATGTTGTAATTGCGGCGGGTGTTAGCGGTTTTTAATAATTTTAAATGTCCCCGCGGCCGCGCGATGCGGGCGGCGTGATTCCAATGTTGGACGGTAATGTGACGTGTCGTTGATTATATTTCAATTTTCAGTTACGAAATAAAAGATGTAAAATACTAGTTAACTTTTTTAATGTAACTAAACTGGTTTTTTATCATACATGTTTAGAAGGAAGTAGGAACAGATAATCTCTGTAGCTAACAATATTTTTGGTTTAAAAAGATTTTCAGTTTAATGTCTTGATTTTTGAAGTGAAAACTTCTTTAGCGTTGGCGTTGAGCACTTTTTCTGTAATGGGTATAAAATCTTAAACTCGCGTCAGGACACGTGACCTGATCGAAAAAGCGTAAGACGGATACCATTCCAAAATATCAAACATGCTCAACGTTAATAATCAAGTTTTCACTTCTGCCGGCACTCCCGGAGTGCAACCCGTCTTTTTTTCTGTAGGTACATGAATATAGGTATTCTCTAAGATAAAATTAAATAAATAAAACTAAAATGTAGCCAAGATAAAATAATATTTTTCTTTCTTAGAATATGTATTAAGAATTAAATTAACAATAATTCGGTTATCACAAAATATATCAGTCATGTTTTTGCTCTTTTCTTAGTTAGAATAAAAAGTTAAAGTACATATTTTTATCAGATAATGGAAACAAACTCCACATTCGCCATTTTGCCCCGTTTTGGCGCGACGCGTGTATAATAGCAACACAGATTTGAATTATTCCCACGTACGGATACGGAATGCGCTTTGATTTTTTACGAGGAAAGCGCGCGAAAAATTCGTTAAATGATATTGTCATTATTTTGGGGTTATGTTAGACATTTTTGAGGAAAATTTGTGGATTCCGGCTCTTTGAAGCTTTATCGTATGTATTTGGTATTTATGTAGGTATTTTTTTTATAGATATTAATATTTAATACTACTCACATGGACTACTCATTACAAAATTGTTTTGAATTTTCGATTATCATTTTTACATTTTACAATTTTAATTTTTCCATGCTTAAAAAAAGAATTAGGTACTTAATACGACTAAAATCTAGGTGATGATGATGGTGATCTCTTAATTATAATGATTTAAATTTTTTGCGTTTTTTTTTTTCAAAACAATAGGTTTAAATACGTTTTTGCTTATTGGACGTTTCTTAAAGCAAATTAAGTACCTACTTATTTTTTTTCAATAATTTCTAACATGTTTAACAGAATGAAAAGTGAGCAGTGAGCACGTAGCGTTTGTCAACCGCAGATGTCATTCGTGCGAATAATTCGACGTCACGAACAAAGAATTGGGAAGTTGAATTATACAAATCAATGAGTTGATTTCAGTTGGTAATATTTTTCCTTCTGGTTGATCAGCAGTCTTTATTGCAGTCTGTTGTAAATTATAGACTTATTGGCACAATACATAAGTAGGTGTATATATTATATGGTTTTATAATTTACTAGCTGCGCTTCGCGGTTTCACCCGCGTGGCTCCGCTCCTGTTGGTCTTCTTCCTAGATAAATGGGCTATCTAACACCGAAAGAATTTTTCAAATCGAACCAGTAGTTCCTGATATTAGCGCGTTCAAACAAACAAACAAGATTTATAACATTAATATTAGTAATTACTAATTAGTATAGATTACACTTAGTTATACCTACTCTAAATTTTTTCCCGCGGCTTCGCCCGCGTTTTCAAAGAAAAACCCGCCTTATTCCCGTTCCTGAGGATTTTCGTGATAATTTAAGCGTAGGTAAGTACTTATGTCTTATTCTGAGTTTTAGGTAATTATTGTAACTTGAAATGTTTAATATTGACCGGGATAATATTTATTTAAATATAGTTAATAATATACTCGTGTCAAAGAGTTACAATATTGATCGGAAACGGCTTGACCGATTGTTATGAAAATTTGTAACTTGTTTACTTGTAACATTGTAAATTATAATTCCTGTACCTCATAGGAGAGAAAAATTACCGCTCAAGTCTGCCACTGCCGGTAACCCATTAATAATGATGATGAATTTAAAAATATTAATTTAGGAATACTAAGAAACAGGGGTTGTTTTGAAGATTTTTTTTTTCAATTTTTTTTTAGCATTTTATATGTCTACGGATATCATCATCACTACATAGTATACCACAAATTCGTTTTCTCTGTCCCTATAATTTTTAGTTCCCTATGGATGCTTAAATCTTTAAGCCTACTCCTGTCTCCTACTACTATTTTGATAACCGCCTGCGCGGCGGCTTCGACCGCGTTTTTACCAAAAAAACTAACAAAATATATACTATGTGTTAATCCAATTAACACATAGTATATTTGTTAGTCCAAGTTACCCTATATAGGTGTGCTAAATTTCATTGTAATCGGTTCATTAGTGTTTGCGTGAAAGAGTAACAAACATCCATACAAACGCATGCATCCATCCTCATAAACTTTCGCATTTCTAATATTAAGTAGGATTATAGGAAAGGAATATTGTTATAATTGAATCTGCTTTCCGTTGTGTAGTCGGTTTTCCGTGTAAAGAATGATAATAGATAGCGCTTTCATAAACACCAATACCTATAGTCGAGCCAATTATGCAACACCAGGTTTCCGCCCGCGGCTTCGCCCGCGCAGTCAAAGAAAAACCCGCA
>CAJQZN010040984.1:40133-77653 GCA_907164685.1 Colias eurytheme | reverse complement strand
TACTTTATGTTGCGGCAGTCATTGGTCTATCATTTTGATGGCCCGTGCAGGTTGTTCAGATTTTATCGGCATTTTTTATTGTTTTTTATGATCATTGACTACAGCACAACACTACCAATATCTTAAAACGGCATAAACGATATCGTAAAAAGTTTAAAACGAACCATTCGTAACTTCGGCTTAACCGCACAAATGACAAATTTCGACTAAATCTTAAAAAGTGGTAAAAGATTATTCTCAAACATAATGATTTCTTAACATAAAATTAAAGGAATAATATGTTAACATATCTGCATACAAAAAAATCGTGAAAAACACTTCAAACTTTTTTTATCGGCAAATTTGCAAGTGGCCAAGATTCCGTGCCGGTGAGTGTATATTTCGTAGCTTTATAAATTACTACTAGTAATTTTACGAACGCGTAATTCTTCAAAGCATCAAAGTTATGTCTTGACTGGGCAATGTACCATACAGATACCTTCAAAAAACAAAAAAAAAATTATCTTTGCCTTCACTGGTCATACAGGTACCCTCATTAAACCCAAAAAAAAAATTCCATAAAAAACCTACCTAGTTTTGTTTACGCCACATCCACGCACCATATACCTAGATTCAAGACGTTAGACTACCTATTACCAGACCTAAGTCAAAATATCGGTCACTGACCCGAATGTTGAGCGCCGTGTCGAAATCATTTACAGCTGATGGTTTTTAACAGAAAATTAATATATTTGTACATATTATTGTGTGTATTCATTGTTGAGTGTGATAATGTCTTATTGCATACATGAGGGGTAATTTTTTGTATTTGGCAATTGAATTTTTACCTCTTTTTTGCTATAGCGACACACAGGTAATATTTGCTGGCTTGCAAAACAACATTTTTATTGTTTTTAGAAAAGTCATCAAAGAAAAAATGGCTAAACTATTTTCGAATAAACTTTTGTACACAGATTATTTTGAAATAAACACAAGACTATTTTGCTTGATTATTTATTTATTTATTTTAAATACATTATACAATTTTTGGTTCCTTAAGAATAGTATGTTAATATAATTTCTGGTGTTCATTCAAGTCGAAAATTCATTAATTAACGCTGTATGCTATGAGACATTATCACAATCCATACTGAACTATCCTAAACTTATAAAATTAACATAAGAAATTAAATTAATAAAAAAACATTAATACAGGAACAAAAATATTAATTTCGATGTATGTGTAAACCAAAAACCTTCATAAAATTAATTATTTATTAAAATAAAAGAAAAAAAAATGTCACCAAAAATTGATTTATGCTCTTAAACTATAAGTTTGCTAAAATTTGTATAGTCATTTCTGAACTTGTGTAGCATGTAATAAACAAACAAACAAAACAAAAGTTAAATTAATCACCCTCTTCCTTGAAGTTGGTTAATTTAGTAATTCCTGTATCATTGTTCTGTATTTTTCCTGTTTTATTTGGATTGGCATCTTTATTGTTAAATTACTTATACTATGGTTGATTTATAAAGGATATATTCACCTATGAAAAAAATCTGTAATAACATTCAAGGATCTTAAACATTTATCTTCCTAGCCAAATCCTGCCTAATAACAGTTATTCATCTCCACATTACCCTACCCTCGCTCCTCAAACCATATGCTCACCTGCGTCACAGGATCCTTCATAATCAGTACGTCCGTCACCGCGCCAAACATAGCAAAGTATTCTCTCAGTTTCTCCGAGCTCGTCTGCCAGCTCAGGCCTCCGACAAATAGCTTGCTCGGTGACGGGGATGTGCTGCCTGCGTTGTTTGGTACTGGTGATGAGCGGCCTGATGAGGGTGACGTTTCTGGAAGAGTGGTGTTCATGCGTAATCTATATTTGCTACTAATAATAATAATTTGAAATATTAAGTTTTTGAAAAGTGAAATGCTGGTATGGGGCAGAAACATTATATAAAAACTGTTCATAGTTGATGTTCTGATTGATAGTGAGGGATGTATGTATTTGTAACGAGTACAGACTTGATTTATATACATTAAATAATCAATTAAATAAATATTAATGGAAACTGGCTTGTCTGTATGTTTGGTCATGCATGCACAAATACTATGAGATCTCAAAAAATAGAAACAGCTTCAACAAGTACAACTTTTTATACATATTAAGCTGAAAAGGACATGGGAAGAAGCCAGACTTAAATAAATATTATTTCATGTTATTAGTCCAGTGGTTTTTCATTTATGAGCTTTCGAGTCGAGCTATAAATTCATAGATAAAGTTAATTACAATATGATTAAGGCATCTAACAGATTCATACAATTTAGTGATGATATACCTTACTAAATATTCATATTAATAAAAGTTTACTTTCTAGGTAATAATAGTTTTCTTTCGAGCTAACAATTTTGTCCAAAAGAAAGTCTTCACAGCAACCTCTTTAAAATTGGTAGAGCAGTTTAAGAGACTAGCAACAGCAAATAATCACATTTTTGGATAATTTTTGTCTTATATCTAAGGTACTTTCTAATGCAGTGAATTGAAAGCTTTACACAACTTTTATACAATAAAGAGATGTATTTAATTTGTTTCAGTTGGCTTATAAGTTACAATAATTACAGAAATAACAAATAATCAAGATTCAAGACACAAAGTATGATTTTTCATATCCCTTTCAGCTAAAGTAGGTAACAATTTAAAGAACTGATGTACAATGAGGGTATCTACTATCTACTGAATTTTTTATGAAGGTAATAATGATGTTGATAAACAAACTTAATATTATTCCTTTAGAACTTATCACATATAGAAACACTGAATTAAAATATGTATATTGAATGAGAGACTGAAACTTAAGATGTTATTTGATCTGACTATACAATTATTAAAATATAAAATAGCTCATTGATCATTTCTGCGAAACACTAAACGCGCTTCAAACAAAAACATTGGAATTTTAGCAAATCATAACAGAAAACTACATCTTATTGGAAGTTTGTTACTTACTGATCTGTTGCACTGCCATTTGCTGCTGCTGCTGATGCGCGGCAGCGGTGGCTGCGGCATGTGCGGCAGCCTGCGCACTCAAAACGTGCGCCGCTAACTCTCCGTCCACCATCTCCAGACCGCCAAGCGCACCGCTAGAATACACCATCATTTTAACACTAAACCAAACAAACTACCACTAAACTTATAAAATTACGCAACACCACGCCTCAATAAGCACGGCGACAGCGAATAATCCGCGTCAAACGCTTTCTAGTCAAATAATAAAAACAAATGAAAAACGCGCGCCATAACACTCGATGGTACCGTTCGCGTTCCAAACGGCCAGTTTGAAAAACTGTATTTTCGTGTGGTTTTCAATGCAATTCAAGATATTATATCAATTGATAGCGAATAACAATAAATTTCTTACACTTCAAAGAATGCTATCATTTTATTATCATAATACATTTGAGTTTTGTTATAAAAACTTTTTCGCTTTTTTCCTTCTGGCTTCTATGGTTTTTGTTTTTAATTTTGTTTTGACAGGTGAATGCGTAGGTGATAGATGATTCTCATTGGTCAATCATAATTCAATTTTAATGGCGCGCATTCATTTATATTCAGAACACTGAAAGCTTTGTTATAAAAATAACTTCAATAATAAGTACTTTAAAGTTATAATTAATTTACTAGAACACTGGTTGCCGTTTGTTTACTTAAACTTGTATCAGTTTTATGGTAGTTTTAAAATGTCCGCCTTTTTAAAAAGGTAAAACTTTTCCGTGTAGCCTACACTTTTCCAGACACGAGTTTATTGTTTTTAATTTATACAAGTTTTTCATTGTAGCGTATATAACACGTGTAGGTTGTTATTTATTGCAGTGAAATATACCTGCGAACAAAACGGAAAATTGCAAAGATGTAGTAAACAATTGATTTGTAATCATTGCATATTTATAGTTCTAATTGCATGCACCACGCCTTATAACCTTCGTATTTAATAAAAAGAAATTCAAACAGATTAAACAGACCGTGTTGATTTATTTATAGTATTTTAGGGTAAATATTTTTATTATATATGTATATTGACTTATTAAAAAAAAAAGACGAGCGTGTGTGCCGAATACTGTGCCTTGTACCAAAATTGTCTCCTTATTCCATGACGTGACGGTATTACCACAGTTTTACCATAGGAAATAATATTGTAATACTGTGGTATTACCATGACGTGACTTTGTGCCTAATTTTACTCTCAACGCGCCTAAAAAGTATTTCTCTTCATAAATAGTATTCCTATTAAGGAATATCTACCAATTCGTTTGTACTTTATTGAAATTTATACTTAATAATTATCCTAACAAAGTAAATACATAAATATTATAAGATTGTTAAATCATCTTAATTTATTTAAGTTTAATAATTAACATCTGTCGTAATTAATAACAATGATGTATTTATTCATTTACGTCACGCTAAGAAATAATGAGTGCTAAATCAAATGGAATTGTGTATTTTCATTTCATTTTATACTATAAACGGAACTACATTTAAAAATATACTTTACTAGCAGTCCGCCCCGGCTTCGCCCGTGGTACATATTTACGTTTTCTCTACATAAAAACCATCCTCGTACTTCAAGGAATATAATAAATAAAGAATTATCGAAATCGGTCCACCCGTTCTCGAGTTATGCGCTTACCAACACATTTTGCGATTCATTTTTATATATAAGACTAGCGGTCCGCCCCGGCTTCGCCCGTGGTACATAATATTTACGTTTTCTCTACATAAAAACCATCCTCGTACTTCAAGGAATATAATAAAAAAAGAATTATCGAAATCGGTTCAGCAGTTCTCGAGTTATGCGCTTACCAACACATTTTGCGATTCATTTTTATATATAAGAAGAAGAAGATTTATTGAGTTATAAGGTTGTTTCCATTCTGTTTATTTACATTCTCAAAAACATCAATCGCGGCAGAGGCGGCTTGCGACAAAGGCGGCTTGTGTCAAAGGCCTCGGCGATATCATTTAAGAACATAATATAATGTACTTTAGGCAAACTAATATAACTAGCTTTCCGCCCGCTGCTTGGCCCGCGTTTTCAAAGAAAAACCCGTTCCCGTAGGATTTCCGGGATAAAACCTATCCTATGTCCTTTCTCGGGTATCAAAATATCTCTATACCAAATTTCATGCAAATTGGTTCAGTAGTTAAGGCGTGATTGAGTAACAGACAGACAGACAGAGTTACTTTCGCATTTATTATTATAATATTAGTATGGATAGTATGCTACTACTGTGTTCATTATAAAATTATGTACCTACAAAATATGTGCGGGCTATTTTTAAATTTTATTCGTTCAAAAATATTTAAATTTTTTCTCGCTCAAGATATTAATAAGGCCATAAATTATCTTCTTAAACTTGTGCTAAAGCTAATTATGCATTATAAATCATTTCACCTGAACCGGCAATTAGGTACCTATTATATGGATTTCCATAAAAGCGCGGGAAGATGAAAAATTTTTGGCGGCTAATCTCCTGTCAAAAAACTTCTTTGATAAATACCTACCCGGAGTACCCGGGATACAAAGGCAGAAGGCTTTTCTGTTTAGCTTATAGATGGCGTATACACTTGATAGATTTATTAATAATAAATAAAAATAAATATGTACGTAAGTTCAAAGTTCTTGTCTTTTTTAATGAAATATAGGGTTGCGTATTATTATCTAATATATTTTAGGCCCAAACTGCAAGCAGAATAATCATTTTCCATGAAGATACATTGTTCCTTGTAATTGAGAATATCCATAAACAATAAAAAATATTGTTAATTTAATATTTCCATAGAGATGTGGTTAATTAATATGTGGATTTCTTGTTAAACTTGAAGTTGGAATACGTCATATAAATTTCCGAAACAGCTGCTGACTTTTCCTTGTTTCTGGTAAAACATTGTTTGTTCTTTTTTTGAAATAAAAAATACACTGCCAAATTAAGCCCATGATTTTATAATCAAAAACAAAATAAGACTACTCCGAGTATTCTTTGAAATACAATTATTTTGTCCGGTTTTCCAATAAACAGTACATACATACATACAATATTATGAATGTTATAATAATATCGTAGTATATTATTATTAGTCTGTGGTAATATAGTACATATTATAATTATTATATTTATAGGTAAACCAGAATCTGATGGCAATTAGGGAAATCAAAATTTTGAGTGTGCAACCCTAGGGAAAATGGACTGAACGATCTTGATACTGCTTATTGCACGCCTCATAAGCGAAGCGTTGAGGTGGGTACTACTGTCACTTCGCGCAAAACATCTGATTTTTCAAACTTAAAATGTCTTTATGTATCATACATTGCACTTGTAAGATAATACATACACACACATATTAAGAAAAAACACTATTTTTAACGTTCATGATATTTTTGATGTCATTTTTGTTATTTAAACTAGTTAAAAAACAGTTTAAAAAAGTTCTGTCTTGGACGTCCGTGTGTCTGTATGTGCGGATCCTTTTTCTTGTTAACACGATAGCGACCGAAATACTTTACTAATCGAGTCTTTTTTAGGGTTCCGTAGCCAAAATGGCAAAAACGGAACCCTTATAGTTTCGTCATGTCCGTCTGTCCGTCTGTCCGTCTGTCCGTCTGTCACAGCCGATTTACTCGGAAACTATAAGTACTACAGTGATGAAATTTGATGGGAATATGTGTTGTATGAACCGCTACAAAAATATGACACTAAATAGTAAAAAAAAGAATTGGGGGTGGGGCCCCCCATACATGTAACTGAGGGATGAAACTTTTTTTTTCGATGTACATACCCGTGTGGGGTATCAATGGAAAGGTCTTTTAAAATGATATAAAGTTTTCTAAAAAACATTTTTCTTAAAGTGAACGGTTTTTGAGATATCAGCTCTCAAAGTCGTAAAAAGTATGTCCCCCCCCCTCTATTTTTATAACTACGGGGTATAAAATTCTAAAAAAAATAGAGGTGATGCATGCTAATTAACTCTTTCAACGATTTTTGGTTTGATCAAAGTATCTCTTATAGTTTTTGAGATAGGTTGATTTAACTGTAATTTATTATATTTGCTGCTACGGAACCCTTTGTGCGCGAGCCCGACTCGCACTTGGCCGGTTTTTTTCTCTTACGCTTGAGTATGCTCAGGAATAGAACCCTTTTATTTTTCAGGGTCTGATTCGATGTGGTTTAATTGTTATTAAATAAACAAAAATAATAATTAATAAATATTTATTAAAAAAAAATTATGAGGCGTGCACTTTTGGATTTTCCAAATTATTTTTTATTTTGTCCTCAATATCATTACTCACATTACATAAGTGGACAATACTGTACTAAATAATGAGATATCCACTTAATATTACGTAGGTACATACTTACATGTATAATATACAATTATACAAATTACTTTTATACGGGTAATACATATTATTATTTACACATACCTATATTAATTGTATATTCATTACCAGTATGCCATGTGAAAATATCGATATAATGATAATGTAGATCAAAACTGCTTATAATTTTTTATAAAATAAAATAAAAATAAAATAAAATTATGTTTATTTTCGTAAGTATTAACAGACACACATTATAAAATTGACTTGGACAGCTTGGACTTGACGAATAGCCGTATTGGAAACTCCTGTAATAAGTTTTCATAAAATTATATTCTAATCAACAAACAATATTATAGTTACCTACATATATAATATTTTTTAATATATAGTATCAAAACGGGTAAGTCCAATTTACCAATAAAATCTTCAAAATTGAAAATTGTGATGTGTTTGACCCTTCTTCATCGAATGTTTTTCTATACGCATTATAAACAACACCTCTTGCTTGTGATCGCAGCGGCTTTTTCGACATTTTCGAAGATTTTTTAGGCAAAATCTTAAAAATTATTCATCAACTGCAAAAAAGACAAATAATTTGACATCCAATTTGATAGTTGTCAAATAAGTTGCCACATAAAAATCTTTTATTTCTTAAATATAAATATGCCATCAGATTCTGGTAGACCTATAAGCACCGTCATTCTATTAAATGTTTAAGTTTAAAATTTAGTTCAGTTTCTCTT
The DNA here is from genome assembly GCA_907164685.1 of Colias eurytheme. Taxonomy (NCBI): domain Eukaryota; kingdom Metazoa; phylum Arthropoda; class Insecta; order Lepidoptera; family Pieridae; genus Colias; species Colias eurytheme. The sequence goes on along the minus strand of CAJQZN010040984.1, from coordinate 69,545 downwards.
CGGTTTCTTTATTTTAAATAGTACCTTCTACATATTGTGTTCACATAATACATCATTAAAATACGAAACATTCGCAGCAAATATAGTTACAAGGTGTAATTTGGCCAGTGTGAACTAAGGTTAAGCCCTACAATAAATCAGTGTGGACATCTGCAATTTATCTTACATACTTGAGATGTATTATACCCTGGCAACCCTCGCGACGGGCACAGATTAAATTCGGATTTGTAATACGAAATAGTTTGACATTTAAGTGGACAGATGAAATATGTATTATTTTTTATGCCCTGATTTTTCTGGGGATGAAATAGAATTTAGTGCATTGTGATAGATGGTATGAACAAAAAATAAATAAAAAATAAACCACCTTCAAACTGTGAAATGAGAGCACACGGTAGACACTAGCATTCAAATAAAAAAAGAATACCTAATCAAAAACAGTCTAATGGTTTTGAGTTACAAACAAAAATAGAATCTTCTCCTTTCTTAAGGCAGTTGAAAATTGTTCAAAGAAATTATTGTAGGTACTTATCAGTGTTCGAACGAAAAAAAAAAGACTGTGTGCCCAGCACACGTGTCAGAAGTGAAACTTCTTAGGCAAGATTCAAAGATACCAAAATCGTCGTCTTACTCCATGACATGACGGTATTCCCATGACGCTACTTTAAAATTTTACTCTCAACGCGCCTAAAGAAGTTTTACAAAAAGTGAAATGCATGAATGCAAGAAAAAAATTCCTCTATCATCGTATAAGTTTAATACTTGGGACATGCAAATTTAGAGCAGCTTGTTCTCAAGCGTTTGCGTACCTATTCTGTGGCATTAAATTTTCTCCAAACCGTAAAGATTTAAGTAATGCAACCTCTTTCGATTTTAACAAAAGCACTACCGAATGAAAGAAAAGAAAGTGATCGACACGGCTTCAATGTAGATCAGTTAAATTGATTTTATTGTTATTTACCGTTGAACTGATGAGAAAACTGTTATAATATTGAGTGAATGTTTCTGTTTATTATTACGTTTTATGACTATTTTACGTTGTGGTTAACCAAACATAATATAAGTAATACTGGAAATAAAAATAAATGGCGTAAAAACAATCGAAAGTTGTAGTTTGGCGCGAAAATCCGCCATTTTTAAAAAATAGGTAGGTAGATAAAACTAGGTACCTAAGTTAGCACAATCGTGTCTATGGCTTATGACCTAATTCCGAATAAGAGACTGCTTAGAAACAGCATCGTGTTCTCGTTGAAAATCTATATTTGCATACCTACTGAAATGGTAAATGAGAAAGATGCTATACGATGAAATACTGAATAGATTAATATAGATATATATTATATATATATATATTATTAATACTGATAGAATTTTGTAGGGATAGATGGAATTGTGAAGAATTGCTATTTTTCATCCCAATCTATGCTAATATTGTAAAGCTGAAGAGTTTGTTTGTTTGAACGCGCTAATCTCAGGAACTACTGGTCCGATTTGAAAAATTATTTCGGTGTTAGATAACCTAAAGCGTAACTATATATTTTATCAGCTGTCTATTTCCACAGATTTACTTAATGTCGAAAAGTATCTATAGTTTAAATTCAATAGAAGATTTATTTTGTGTTTGTTTGAATAAGCTATCAGGAACTATAGGATCGCATTGAAATATTTTTTCTGTTTTCAAAAAATTAAAAACAAGGTACATATACTTAACTAGTTACCTTTGGTTACCTACATATTTTCATCAAGCTACGAAAAATAGAAGGGGAGCAATGCACGGGTAAAGTCGAATGATGAAGCTAGTGCAGTTATATCTACAGAAACATCCATACACTATCCATTCATATAAATAAATCTTAATACTATTATAAAGGCGAAAGTTTGTATGGATGTTTGTTACTCTTTCACGTAAAAACTACTGAACCGATTACAATGAAATTTAGCACACATATAGAAGGTAACTTGGATTAGTACATAGGATAGGTTTTATCCTGGAAATCCCACGGGAACGGGAACTATGCGGGTTTTCCTTTGAAAACGCGGGCGAAGCCGCGGGCGGAAATCTAGTAAATAATAAATAAATAAATCTTTATTTCACCTTTTGGATATACAATATTGGTTATGAGGCTCTGGCTCTCTTGCTAGGCATAGCCTGTGTTAAGAAAGCCAGTCCCTTCCCTTAATACATTGTGGTCTTAATAAAGGTAAAAATAAAAAGAAAATTTATACAAAGGCAAAAATATTTAAAATTAATATAAACATCTATATTTAAAATTTAAGAACGTTTAAAAAAAACATGAATAGAAGTACCTTTTTGTAGGGCGTAGGCGGTTAAAATGAGCAACAAGAATCGATCCCGTGCCCCTAGTCTAATATTTCAATCGCTTGTAAATTACAAGTAAGGAAGCAGTCTCAATTAGGTGCATTTACCCTACTTTAGTGAAAATCTATATATTTTAATTAGAATTTTGTCAAATGTACCTAAGTAACTACCTACTTAATAACATATTATTCTAGTTCTGTATACAAAATTAAATACAGTTATTTTATAGAAGCCAAAATAAAGTATAGGTATCCTACTAATATTATAAATGCGAGTTTATGAGGATTGTGTGTGTGTGTTTTTTACTCTTTCATGCTGAACCGATTAAAATGAAATTTAGCACACATATTATAGAGGGTAACTTGGATTAACACATATGGTTAGGGAGCCAGGTGCAAATTTGGTTAACTATTTCCTCTCAAGAGATAATTCGTCAGACGCATGAGAGTATAGTATTATAAAGCCTCGTGAACGTCAGCTGGCGCTCGGTTGGGGGGGTGAGCGGTTGTAGCCTCCCACGCACATAGGAAAAAAATACATTCATTCATTCATTTCCTCTCAGCTAAAAATTTGTCAAATTGTAGCTAACCCAATATCTCAACGAAAAAAAATAGTCAGCTGGTTACAACATGGTGTATTATACGTCAGCTGGTGTCTCGAACATGAAAGTTAAATTTAAAGAAAAAATTATTTTCCGTTATTTCCTCTCAAACAAAAATTTACCTGATGATAGCTTATATGTAACTGTGGATAAATATATATGTCAGCTGGCTGTATCTTGGTGGAAAAACCGTCAGCTGATACGGGAGGCTACAACCGCTCTTCCCCCCAACCGAGCTCCAGCTGACGTTCACGAGGCTTCATAATACTATACTTTGATGCATTTTACTAATTACCGCTTGAGAGGAACTTGGTCATAAAATCTGCTGCTGGCTCCCGGACCAATAGGATAGGTTTTATCCCAGAAATCCCACAGAAACGGGAACTATGCGGGTTCCCTTTAAAAACGCGGGTGAAGCCGCGGGAGGAAAGCTAGTAATACATAATATATAAATTAGTAAGCATATAATATTGCCATATAAATACCATAAGAGACATTTTTCTGTTTTTATCTTCATGATTTTCTTCTAAAGGTATAATATTATGTTGTTGGTGTTTCAATATTACTGAATAATATCTAAGCATATTTATGTACGTCATATTTCTACCAACAGATTAAAGAACTCTAAATAAATATTCGAAGTTAAATTTTACATTTCTAGGTACAGCGTAAAGCGTAGATTTGCGTTTTACCCGACTGCGTCAGAAACAAAGTGGGTGTGTTCATGTAACATGTTTATCTAAAGTAATATTATAAAAGAGGAAACAAACGTGTTTTTTTCTACATGTTTGTTACACAAAAACTACTGCACCGATTACAAGAATTTTTTCTTCAGCTGGAAGCTACATTTTTCTCAAGGCTATATTTGTTTTTATCCAGGTCAGGGTGGAGCCGGGACAAGTGGCTAGTTAGTAAATAAATTAAATAGTCTTGAAATTTGATTTTTTTGAATAAAGTAGATAGAGATGGAGATACAGTATCGTCTTTGGCATTATGTAGGACTAGCTATCTGCCCGCGGCTTCGCCTGCGTTTTCAACGAAAATCCGCATATTTCCCGTTCCCGTGGGATTTCCGGGATAAAACCTATCCTATGTGTTAATCCAAGTTACCCTCTATATGTGTGCTAAATTTCATTGTAATCGGTTCAGTAGTATTTGCGTGTGAGTAAGAACTTTCGCATTTTTAATATTAGTAGGATAGGATATGATAGGATAGGAAGTGGGAGGTCTAGTTTTACAAGTTAATGTGTATTGCCTGTTAATTATAGGTAAGTTATAAATAGGCGACAGAAGAAAGTTGTCAACAATCTATTTATATAATCTATATATATATTTTAATGATACGCCTAAACTCGACGAACGTTCAAAAACTTCCATATTATGCCCATTTTTAATTCGAATAGAGGTCATTGCCTCATCTTGACAGTTCCACAGACGGAATATTCGTAACATTTTTTGCCGGATCGATATCTGATTGAGGGTGGTGTTCATTGAGGGGGTGGCAGGGTGTACCGCGCAGGCGCGATTCGGCGGGGCGCGGCGACCGGCCACGCTGCCTCAAACGCTACCCACCACCACGTACAACGCACGTGTCTAATATATTGTCCTGTCACAGCAGTAAGTACAGGCTACTGCTCTGCCGGGACAACCTAATGGATACGGTGCCCTATCAACGAGAGAGAAGAATACGAACGAAGAAGTGTTGTTCTATTGTACTATCAGTGATGTGTTCTTAATTTTTGTATAACCGTGATGTGTTTCTCTTGCAGGTTTTAGTGTTAAATGTGTTGGTTATGCGCGTATCGAGCGTGAATGCACGCATGCGTGCTGCATCCGCCATTTTCTTAGAATCATTTCACCCCCGTAGGGATGGCTCTTCCTAAATGATCGCATTTTGTATTGTAAAATTTGGTATCGATTTTTGTGTAAATGTATGTGTTGTATCTGTATAAATTCGCTCAATGTATATGTTTGTGTGTGCGAAATGTTTTTTTATGTATAAAATCACTATTTTGAATTGTAATTATGCTGTAAAATGTTAAATTACTGTGTACGATGATATTAAAATGTTAAAATACTTGTAAATGTACACGAATAATGTATAAAAATTGTATTTCAATATTCGGAAAATGTAACATGTAAAAATGCTTAAAATAACACTAATTTTAAGGAAATTGTATCTGCTGTTTTAGAAAATTAAAATCTTTCACCTTTATTTATATTCTTTCTTTTCTCCTTATCTTTAAATATTTAAAAACAGTAAATTGATATGAAAGACAATTCCTAGTAACCATAGAGAAATCTTAAAAAGGATAGATATAATTTAAATCCGTGTGTTAGAGAGAGATAGACTGTGAAGTTCATCGACCTCTCTGTTAAGGAGGGTCGCTCTAAATATCTATACATTTTAGCATTTCCTACCCTTAATTGATTCTCTTAATTAAATAATATTATCAAAGAAACAATTTAATCATAGTAATTATGAACTAGGTAACACTATAGACGTACCTACGTTCGTGTAGTAATTTTATTTGAGCTGCAATAATTCACTTCATATGAATTTTTCTTTCAAATTAATATACAAAGTTGTTTAACCCTTAACACGGCAAGTCCTGAAATAATGTACCCAGATATGACCTGAATTGGTTTTAGTGATAGTTATTGATTAAAAAATACTATAGTAGAGAAAAAAATAAAACAAATTTTCCGTAAGTAGGTTTTTCAGGATGTCCGTTAAAACGGCCTTTGCCAAGAACCCCGTCTTCATTACTGTCTCAAAAAACGGACAACGCTGTCATACAGCTTACAAAATAACAATGAAAAAAAATAAAATTCACTTAATACAACACAATTGAAAACAATTTCAAGTAGCATTTTATTGTTTTATTGTATCACAGTATTTTCACTATCTATTATAACAAAAAATTCTTCAATTTTAACTTAATACCTAACAAATGATAATTGAACCCTCTCGAGCTCAATCACACTATTTAGTTGTGTGGAATGTTAAATAACATTTATTATTTCGTGTCAAGCAACCTTTGGTTTTATTTAATACAAATAATAATGGTTTTTCTAAATGTGAAGTGATATTTGGCCGATGATTAGGACATTTAGACGAAATGCATGTGGAGGTCGAGTAACTCCCGGTTCTATTGTAGACCTAACAGATTTAACTGATCTTAGATTATATTCGTCATTTTGAACTTAATTAAAAATAATTCTACGTATAATTAAAGACTCTAAAGCAAGAAAATCCCATAAAAGTGATATTTTATTAAAGTACGAATCATGGCAACGTCCGTTTCTTGGGACATGCCAATGGGTTCTTAGTTACCTGTATTTACGGCACTGTCCCAAAAAACGGACCAGCTATATTTCGAATATTTTGTCATAGAATTATTTGAATATTTCATAATATTTAGAGCAAAAACAACAGTTTATCTCACCTAAAAGTTAAATCAATAGAAATCAAACATGGAAACTATTTCATTAAAGCTATTATTGACCAGAAACACAAACCATCACTAATTCCGGGAATCCCTAAATTCAACAGTCACCTAGCACACGAATGAAATGTTCTCTATATTTGGCATGTAGGAGAAAAATAAAGGATTGTTATCGTAATTTCTCCAACGTAGTTAATTTTCTAGATTTTTTGGAACGTTCAAGATTTACACGGTAATAAGTACATGTACTAAAAAAGTGACAGAAAAGCTTTAAGGGTTAATTCTTCACATAGATTTTTCATAAAAATTACTTAATACCTAAGTAGTTCGTTTAGACATTAATTTAATTAGACATCGTTACTAAAATTGTACCTCGAACCTTATACGATTATTACGATTTAAATATAAATGAGATTTTTGTCAGAGCTACCATACCATATTGTTCATGACGAGAGAATAATCATTGTAAATATCAGTAAGAACAAAAATATTTTATTTGTGAGTCATCACTTAAAGGGTGGCCTACATAATGTAGGTATCCAAGTTTACGTAAGCATTGAAAGGGTAAATGACATCTCTATATATGTATATATTGTCTATTCACAATCAGAGATGCTGTGAAATAATATCGGAATATTTTAATCGAGAATAATCAAATTGGTCGGCAAAATTAGGCCTCTGAGAGCATAAAATAGGAATTAGAGGAAAGTGTGAGAGGGACGGATACAGGTAATGTCTTTTAGTGTTCTATTTTGTGTTCTATTCAGTAAAAATAGAATTTTGTGACGAATGTAGTGTAGTGTATGTAGTAACTAAGTAAATATTAATATATTAATTAATTTAGATATACATAAATATTTAAAACTATCTGCGCTTCGCGGTTTCACCCACTTGGCTCCGCTCCTGTTGGTCTTAGCGTGATGATATTAAACCTATAGCCTTCCTCGATAAATGGGCTATCTAACACCGAAAGAATTTTTCAAATATTCAAGTAGTTCCTGAGATTAGCGCGTTCAAACAAACAAACTCTTCAGCTTTATAATATTAGTATAGATTATAATATAATTATATTATATACCAGCAGACAAGGAATCATTCCTGTCAATAAATAAAACAAAACTAGAAGAAAAATAAGCCCAGTGACTTAATAATGTAGGTAATTAACCTTAATACTGAATAACTACACCATTATCATTATTTTATTATGTACATACGAAAACCTCTTTTTATTGTATCGCGCAGTCGGTTAAAAATAAGCTTCTAGTTGAGAAGATTTTGTTTTCCGAGCATCGTTTAACAATAGTATTTATTTAATTATAAAAATATTAAATTAAGTGTACAGTTATTAAGATTTTTGGTATAATTCTATTTGGCGTTGTTTTCTTTCTGTCTATAAATCCTCTTCTATTAATCATCAGGGGAAAGGACTTTTTTATTTTCTTTTTCCTTATGTACTACACGAAATAAACAATTTCGAGGGTAGTTTTTTAAGACAAAAAACTGACCGGCATTAGTGACATGTACCCTAAAGACTAGCTGATTGATAAAAAAAGAATGAAATGGCACTATCGTGAAATTATTTTGTTTCTTCTGCGTCACCATTTTGTTAGGGTGGTCTTACATGTTGCAAATTTAGCGTGGGTTGGATGATTTGGATTTTGGGGTTTAGGTTATTTTTTATGGGAAGTCTTTTTTGGTTTGTGAAGAATCATATGTTTATATCAAGTATTTAAACCAGTAAAAAGATTATAGTATTCATTGGTATCCAAAATTGATAAATAAAATATATAAATTTATCAATTTTGTATACCAATAAAAATTTTAACCAATTTTGATCATATAGCAAGGACGTGGATTCGAAATTGTGTATACACATGGTTAACTTAATGGGCATATAACCTCTATCCAAATATAAGAAATAATTGTAGATACGTATCATATATTCCTATGAGCTTTTAAATGAATAAATTTTTTTGCTAAAATAATGCTCAGAATTCGTAGAACCCCATAAACAAATCGCACCCAAATGCGTCTCATTTAGCACATTACAGGCGCCATGACGCCGACGCCCACAGCGTCATGTAGCCGCACCCTTACCTTTCATTAGGCGGACACGCCTCTATCAAATTCTCTATGGAAGACAATTTTCACACAATCATCGGGAAACTCGCTCGATGCCTGCGTCAGCGGATAATTAATCGATTGGGGATTTAGTTTTTACGGAAATACCTAATATCTATAGGTATTTTCGTATGTCAAAGTTATTTCCAGGAAATTCCTTGAAATTATAGATGGATTTCTTGTAATGACTAATCTTAAAAATTCATCGCTGAATTTCCAGTCGTACAGCATAGTCCGTTGTTAATAAACTAGATAGATAACATAATGGGGACCTACTTAATCGACCCGGTCAAAGACAGGGCATTCCATACACATAGGTATCCTAAAATGAATATTTGCCTGTATGTCTTTTATAGTATCGTAACATTTGATTGTGTGATGTGCATGAACCTACGAAGGTTTCTTAGTTGGTACGACCTATCTTCGACAGTGTACATGCGAAGGGGTAGACGTCTAGAAGACATAATTTAATAAGAAATTTACTTCTACCCTCCATAAATACATTCCACATTAATCAAAATGGACATCGAGTCACCATAAAAATCTCTAACGACTCAGATAAGTATACAAATTACGCCACGTTCACAAATAATCGTCAGCCACAGCTAATAAAATACCAAATCCCGACCATTACGCAAATTGCGAGTGTCGTTAGAGCGTTTTCACATTATCCGATCCGATATCGGATATCGGAAGCCGATAGCCGATATCCGATATCGGAGGGAAGTAAAATGTATGAAATATGTACCTGTCTTTCACATTGTCCGGTCCGATATCGGATATCGGAGCCGACACCGATATTCCCAGTGGCTATCGGACGATAATGTTCAGTGTTGCCAACTCAATTTTCGAAAAGGCAGTATACCAACAGCAAAAAAGCACTAGTTTGTGTATTTTCAGTCTTATAGGGCGCTCAATCTTTAAAAAAATTATTTGCTTTTAACCTAAAACCCTTTCTATTAAAAGAAACCTTTTTTTATTAAGAAAACACATATTTAAGTATTTATAGGCATTTAAAATACGATTTATACGGCAGGTATTTTTATTTGCCGTATTTGCCAATTGCCGTATTAAAAATATACGGCAATTGGCTGAACTGAAGTAAACAAACATATATTGCGTTCTTAAATTCAAATATCTATCTTCGAAAACATTAGTGTCTATCATCTTTATTTTATCTCATTCTGCCTCGCTCCTCCTCCTACTCGGATGTTGGTTGTGCTGTTTATTGTATTGTTGTCATTGAGTACTTTGCTAAGGTACTTTGTTTTTAACCGACTTCAAAAAAAGGAGGAGATTTCACACCGATTTTATTTATATTTTGAATCAACAACGAATATAAAGTTTGAAAACTCTTAATTCTAAATTAATTATAAATGTATGTAGTGAAAAAATGGTAATATATACAGGGTGTCCCGCTTTCGGTATACTAAGCGCGAAGGGACTTGTAGTTTTGCATACACTGATCACATAAAAAATACTTAAGTAAATAACAAAATTACGCGAAAAATTTTTTGCTAAATTTTTCCTTAAAATCCATGTATTCGTCTCTAGCTTCGCGCAGCCGGCATATACCGCTTCGCTAATGTGAGTATTTTGTCTATGAAAACATCATCTTAAACGATAGCTCACATGCGGGTGGCAAAGTTGGGCGGTTTGCTTGTTGGGGGTGTACACATGGAATTTTAAGAATTCCTCTATTTAAAAAAAAATGCGTCTGGAATTTTATAATTATTTTTTACGTACTCAGCGTATGCAAAACTACAAATCCCTTTGCGCTTAGTATAGTAGGTTGTAGTAGGTATTGATATAAATTTATTTAATTTATAATGTGTTAACATATTATGATAAACAAATGACCGATATCAAAACTATTTAGTAAATAGCACATCTAAATAATATGCAGTAATTTGTGATATCAAATCTTTTTTTACATTTTACTTTTCTTTTTTGAAGTTGTTTTTTTTGAACTATGATATAACATTTGATTTATTTTTAATGACTTATACCTTTTTTTTAACAACTGGCAATTTAGTTTAGTTTTCTCTAAAAATTTCTGGCAACACTCATGATGATATCGGAACGATTTTATCGGACAATGTGAAAGGGCAAATTGTATCCGATATCGGATATCGGCTATCGGCGTCCGATATCCGATATCGGATCGGATAATGTGAAAACGCTCTTAGGTCCACACCCGTTATAATGACGTTTGACGTTTGCGATGAATGCCTGGTGTTGCCAGGTTCGATTTGGGTTTCGCAAAAAGTTGCGTCTACACGGTCGTAGCATTGTCTGGAAGGGCCATTAGCCGGATTTGAATGGCATGAACTCCAATTAGAAAAAATGGCTAAACGTAGCATCGAGTGGTTTTGCATTTTAACTAATTGGATGTTTGGTAAAACATTCTCATTGCAAGAATGTACATGATCTCAACCCACATTCTTGCGAGGTACCGCTGAGACGATACAATGGTCAAGCATAGGTCGGAAACTAAAATAGTATCATCTAATCGTAAGTTGTCTATGCTTTCAACTTGATAGTCCCCATACAATGAGAGCACACAATTTAACGAACTATTTAGGTATATATTTATTTTACTAAAGCCTCTTTAGCTGGTAAATATATGAAAATGCAAGACATTCTTCCAAAATTGTAAAAATAATGCTTGTTTTAAGCTTCCCAAAACAAGAATTCCGTTCAAAAGATAAATAACTATCATCACTATCATCACTACATAGTATAAAACAAAGTCGCTTTCTCTGTCCCTATTTCCCTATGTCCTTTTGTATGCTTAAATCTTTAAAACTACGCAACGGATTTTGATGCGGTTTTTTTTAATAGATAGAGTGATTCAAGAGGAAGGTTTTAGTATATAATTTGTTAGGTTTTAGAGATAGCGGGCGAAGCCGCGGGCGGTAAGCTAGTAACGTATAATTAATACACTCCGATCATTAATAATAGCTGTGCTCCGCGGTTTTACCCGCAGTGCTCCACTCCTGTTGGTCTTAGCGTGATGATATATAGCCTATAGAGTATAGCCTTCCTCGATAAATTGGCTATCTAACACCGAAAGAATTTTTCAAATCGGACCAGTAGTTCCTGAGATTAGCGCGTTCAAACAAACAAACAAACTCATCAGCTTTATAATATTAGTATAGATATGGAAACACACAAGAAAAAAATAGGCCTTCATACTAAACTTAAGATCGAATAAGAATAATCCCCATAAAAACCTTTATATAGTCCACGATTAAAACTACCCCACGGATAATAAACCCATAATTTACAGGCAGTCATGAGCATAGACAAGATTATCATTTTCCTTTTGCTTAATGGCCAATGAAAGAGCGTATTGACAAGGGATGACACCTCAAAATTATTAATTTACTTGCAACCCTAAATTTCCTTTTGCTGAAAATTTAACAAAAGAAACAATTGGTTTGTATTCGCATGATGGGGAAAAACCGATTATGTAGAATGATTTATGACATAAGGTAACAGGGATCGTTTAGGATGATGAATTAAAAAAAAATGTGTGCGTGTAAGTACTAGTGTAGTGTGTACACACGTAAAAAGTGAAACTTCTTTATGACCTTATTTTTCAAAAAATAATTTACTATATGCAACTTTACAGAAGAACGTCGAATGACGCGTGGTAGGGATAAGAAAAAGATGGCGCGTAACGGAAAAATATCACGCGTAACGAAAAAATGTTACACTAAATTTTTTTCCAACCCCGATAAAGAAGTTTCACTTCAAAAACCTTTACTAACCACAGATGAAATATTATTTTGTTGTAGTGCTACTAATTTAATGTCTAACAGTAAAATATTTTTAACACAAACGAGCATTCAACATAACATTTTTACGAGAATAATATAGAAGTTCGCGGAAAAATTTTTAATAACACAGCACGCTGCCTTCTTTGAAAGTACCTATATTAAATTCTAGAATATAATAATAATTCTAAAAGCACACTTTTTTTAGAACGGAATTTATTAAAAGTATCTGTACACTGACTTCAAACTCAAACATTTATTAATTATATAATTAGACTTCTTCTAGAAGCACTTTTGAATCGTCATAACATATTTTTCGGAAAGCAGTATCTATGGAGAAGAAACTCCATAGTACTCCTTCATTGAGTTTGCCTATATGGTATGCTCAAAATATATATTTACCGATTCGTCACAGGTTGTAATCTATAAGGGCAAATGTGACCTAATTTACATAGAAATGCACTCAAATGTCCCAATACCAATAAAACAGGTCACTGAAGCTATACAAATACGTAATATTTGTTTTTTGATATTAAATACTAGTTTTCCGATAAAACCTTCCTCTTGAACCACTATCCATTAAAAAACCGCCATAAAAGTTGCATAGTTGAAGATCTAAGCATACTTAGGGACAGACAAAGTTTAACAGACAACGGGGTGCGACTTTGTTGTATACAATGTAGTGATGAACAGAGAATATGTTTATTTGCTGCATTATGCATCTCTATTTTATAAGCACTACAGTTGATAAAATGAATACTTTTTAATTTTTAGCCAAATTAACTTTCATATTATTTCGAAATATATAGTTGATTTAATATAATAAATAAATACATAATCGCGCAGTGACATCCCTAACATTGACTGCGTTTTATGGCTTCATAGATGACAAGTCATATTTATCATAACCAGTAACCACCCCTAGCCTGCATTTGATAGTCTGTGGACGCAGCGTAATGGCGGGAAACATTGACATTTGGATAAAGTTATCTTGCGGATTTTTCGCATTAATTTCTTCCACTGAATGGACAGAGTTGTGGATTTGTGATGAATGCTTTTTTATTAGTTTTCTTTGATTTTCTATGGAGATGGAAGTTATGTAACGTTGTGGTACATAAATATAAAAAATAAAGATATAAAATGAATAGAGGAGTTGGTTACGTAATTTTTTTTTTAATTTTTAAGTGGAAAAGTTATTTTTGTTGGTAATTTTTAGTGTTTGATTTTACGCGAGTTGACTACTTACATCTAGAAATTAAAGATTTTAACGAATTTTGAACGTGATTTATTCGTTTTGTTTTCCGAGAATAATGACTGGATAGGTTACTAATAAAATAAAAGAAAATTATTATTTTAATTATTCGATACCCAGTCCATATATTATATAGGTTTATTATACCTATGTTACTTGTAAACTTAAACTAAAGTATCGAAAATCCATCTTATAAGAACCCGGGAAAAAAAATCCAGCTAAATAATTACCTATTTTCTTCATAATTTTTCATTGAACACGAATTTATTACAGCGCCATCTATTCGCAACAGAAGGCAAACTCAAAGTATTTTAGTTAGTACCGCTCTTTGCCACTAGATTGCGCGCTGTTCCTGATTTAAGCTTAACTTAAGCAACTATGAACGCACTTATTGATTTGCTTCTTAAAATAGAACATTGAAGACTCTTTTAATAATGATTTAATGTTTTATCACGATTTTTTCTTATAGAAAACGTAGTGTAACTGGTTTTGTTAGATAATTGTTATGTTTTTACATTTTACGTACTAATCTTCTTATAATATAAAAATGAATCGCAAAATGTGTTGGTAAGCGCATAACTCGAGAACGGCTGAACCGATGTCTATAATACTTTTTTTATTATATTCCTTGAAGTACGAGGATGGTTTTTATGTAGAGAAAACGTAAATATGTACCACGGGCGAAGCCGGGGCGGACCGCTAGTACCTGAATATATTTGTCTATGCTAATACGTACGATTTCTATTCTGTATCTATATTGTAAGGCACAAATAAAGGATCGTAGTGAGAGAACGCTTTTTTATTTCAAACGTTCAGTTGTGTTTTGTTTGGGGCTTCAATAAATTGTCAAGTTTTAGACATAGCGGATAAAGCCGGAAGCGGAAAGCTGAAAGAATTATTTGTGACGAAGGCTCTGCACGTAGTAAATAATAACAAAATATGCTAAAATAAGGGTTTTTAGTGTCGTTTACACTCGGTTAATGATGAATGGCCGTCAGGTGGCACATTGATTGGGACTATTAGCCGATCCGTCGATTTGAATATTTTTCCTATCAAGCACACGTGGTTGGGGTTGAGGGTATATAGACCTTACTGGTTGACCGGCGATGAATTTGAAAATATACAGACTATATCCTATATCATAAAGATATAATATGTAAAATGTTTTGGTGAAAGAATTTTCAATTTTCATACTCCGGCTACTTGAGATAACCTACGCTAACAAAAAAAATTAATTTTTAAAGTATTATTGTAGACCTAGATAATAAATAATAATAAAAGTTTAATATCCCCAATTTGCGTATTTATAAAAAATCGTAATAATCGCCATAATATAAGAGTTCTAACAGACGAACGGCAAGTTGTGAAAACTCTATGACAATTGCTTGATGAAGGTACTACCACACCCCGGACACTCCATACAAAATGATCGTTTTGACAGTCACACTGTAGAGGCTGCAAATGTGTGTGTTAACGCTTTATGGTTGGCACATTTGTGACTAGCGTAAAAAAAAATCGCGTTTTACTGATAAAATACATCCGTAAACAGCACAATATCTAACCATTTTCTACGAAAAACGATAATCACAAATCCAAAATAATAAAATTACTTTAAGTCAATTTGATTAATGTTGTCAATCTTCGTTGCGTATCGTCCTTGCAGAAAAATATGGCCCATTTTATGTCTGATCGCGCGGGGGTGAGGTAACTTGGTAAGTTTAATTTTGGCGGGAGGCGGAGAGTGTCCGTTCTGTAGCGTTTAGCTACTATTATTATATGTATTCTGTGGTACTACCTAACATGTAAATTCAAAATTGTCGCTATGCAATTAAAATAATATTACAATACAGCTACAATAATTAATATCATCATCAAATTTAAGACATAATAATATATTGTATAAAGTAACAGTAAACGACTAAAGCATAACATAGTGTTGCCAGTTATCAATACAGAATCAAATCTAAAGTTACGAGCGAACGTGTCACCGCAACACGTACCACAGACTATGCATAGATAATCTGTGGCTTGTAATTTACAAACTACGCATAGATAATAGAATTCATTTCCATAGATAATCGAGTGTTGCCATTTTGTTTGCCGTTAAGGAAGTTAAAATTGAATTAAAAATTTCGTTAAATAAAAAAAAACCCTATAGGTTAATGTGTGATGTCCCGTGCAAGAGGTACACATTTTTCCCATGGAGCATCGGGTAGAATTAAAAAAAAATGTTTTTGTTAGGTAATTAAAAATAACAGGGCTCATAGCCTAGTATTTTTAGTTTTTTTGTTAACAAACTCACGTCTCACATTATGTTAGGCTTCCAGACCATTTACCATTTTACGTGCTCTCCTTGAAAGACTTGCTACTTTTTAGAGTTCCTTAGTGATAGGTTAAAATCCACATTAAAATCAATTCAAGGCTATTATAGTTACAGACTATCTCCACGTCTAAAAAGTATTACTATGTTTGTATTACATACTAGCAGTCCGCCCCGGCTTCGCCCGTGGTACATATTTACGTTTTCTCTACATAAGAACCATCCTCGTACTTCAAGGAATATAATAAAAAAAGAATTAACGAAATCGGTTCAGCCGTTCTCAAGTTATGCGCTTACCAACACATTTTGGGATTCATTTTTATATTATAGATTCGTTCTGGCAATGTTATTCGTGGCAAGATTTTTATATTTCACAATATAGATGTAAAATACTCATAAGTCATACACGTCTTAGGAATAATTCTTAGGAAAGAGCTGTCTTCACAGGATTTTCCTAGAAAGACAAAGCTTTTAAATTATCATCATTATTAAGCTGAAATATTTCTTTTATTTACTGCTGAACCACACTTACCTGTCGACTCACACTTAGCCGCTAGCTTGTAATCAACCCCTACCTTTACAGAACAATATGCCAATAAACACTCAGACACTGTTCAGTTTTTAATATGAGAATGCCTAGAAAACCTAAAATGAAGGCGTGTGTTCATTTGTGTAGTTTATACTTACAGCAGACATTACTATGCAACTAACTGCAGACTTTCATGTACTATAAGATCTTATGTTGCTTGTGAAGAAATTCGTAGAATTGAAAAAATACGTACTTTTTGGGAAAATTCGTAGATATTGTAAAATAAATGGTTAGATTTTGTTTGATTCATAATATGTAACGATTTACCGAATTTTTGTTTGTTTCGTTAGTTCAGAAACTACACGACCGTTTTAAAAAAATACGTTACCATAAGCTGCAGTAAATAAATTGTCACGAAAAGAAGCTTACGTTATACATCTATATAAATATTATAAAGCTGAAGAGTTTGTTTGTTTGTTTGAACGCGCTAATCTCATGAACTACTGGCCGGATTTGAAAAATTATTTCGGTGTTAGATAGCCCATTTATCGAGGAAGGCTACAGGCTATAATATACTAAGGCTATAATATCATCACGCTAAGACCAACAGGAGCGGAGCACTGCGGGTAAAACCGCAGAGCACAGCTAGTAATAAACATATAAATATCCAAAAAAAGTTTAGTTACTGTACAGATAATATAATACAATCCATACTAATATTATAAATGCGAAAGTAACTCTGTCTGTCTGTCTGTTACTCAATCACGCCTTAACTACAGAACCAATTTGCATGAAATTTGGTATAGAGATATTTTGATACCCGAGAATGGACATAGGATAGGTTTTATCCCGGAAATCCTACGGGAACGGGTTTTTCTTTGAAAACGCGGGCGAAGCCGCGGGCGGAAATCTAGTATGATATAATCTATAGCTATAGTTTACAGCATACCGCATACACCTAACCTCTGCGCCTAGGGCCCCAATTTATTGCCTAAAACACTAATCAAATAGCGTTTATTGAAACAGCTAAAGCACTTAATTCACACGCATTATGCGAAACAGCGGCTTTGGTTCATGGCACAATAAGATGTTTATGGGGTAGCCCATAGGTGCAGTGGTAGTGGCAGATTTGATGAGGTTTGTAATTACTATAGATTACAGTGATGATTTAAAGGTTCAACTTAAAGGTATGTTCGAATAATGTATTAGATTCTTTTTGTGAACATTGTTTTCCTAGTTATTTGGATGTACCGATGTAACTATGTGTGTATTTTTCACACAATAATGGGTGTATGTTACATGTTTATCTTCCAAATACCCATTGAGGTACTATGTACTACAAATACTAGATTTGTTTTTGTATTAAAATATTAATTTTTAATCAAACTAATCAATCCGGGCACCTACATCAAAAAATAATTAAAGTTATGTCGTCACTCACTTACAATCTATAAGTTTTCGATTTACTCAACATTCTCAACACAAAATTTTGAATGAAAAAATGGCGAAAGCATTTTATAATAATATATTAATTTCTCAATCTTAACCAATCGATTATCTTTCTAACTCTTTCTCATATTCTTACCAACTCTAGCTTACAATCCGGCCCTGGTTAGCGCCTACAAAAGGGAATTGGAGTTACAAATAATAAGAAACTGATATATAATCAATATTAGGGCAGACGGAGAGGCGCCGCGGTTTTTATGAATGCCTACGATTTGGTAAGATAAAAACATACAGGGTCGGACTCAACGCGCTTAGGGCTTTAGTAATTTATTTTAATATTTTTGAATTATAGTAAAATGTGTGAACAAAAATTTGACCTGTTTATAAGCAAATTATTTTTGGGATAATACTTTACGATCAACTTAACTTCATTCATTGAAATGTTAAAATTATTAATTTTCAATGTACTGTGGATACTACAGCAATATATTAAGCCGTTTTTATTTTTACATAATGTTATTATCACATTTGATAAGATAATGTTCAATAAATTATTATCCATGTCAGATTTCTACATAATTATTTACATGCGTAAATATACAAATGTAATTACATCTAATTAAAACAAGATTATGAAATGTTAAAATTACTATTGTTAATTGTATAATGATTAGAGCAGTAATTATTTAATAATTAACGTGTATTACATATTTCTAATAAATCCATAACACGTTACGATAAACAGATATTTCTGCATACTTGTGATAGTGCACAATAATAGTAGTAAGTTACAAACTATCTTTTTTGTGGATTACCGGGAATCAAAACAAAGATCAATAAAAAAATGTTGTGTGGTTTTATGAAATCACGGTAAAAGTGAAACTGTTCGAACGGTTCCGAACACTGCTTTGTGTAGCGCATGTCGCGTGACGGTCGGCTGCCGAGTAGGTATACCTACTCGGCAGATTCACGCGACATGCGCTACACAGACCAAAAAGTTTAAGACGATGTAATAAAAGTTTCACTTTAAAAATAAAAAAAAAGAATCATTTATTGAACCAGTATACATTACACAAAAAAGAGGACCCCAGACTCCTAATATAGCTTTCGCTGTCTTTCAGGAGCCTGTGCCTTCCCGATACACTATATACAAAAGTTCAATCAGTTCTACGCTTACATGTTAACCACTGTAGTAAGACACGAGTAAGGTTTTGTAAAGAGACTGTGAAAACGTAATTTATAGCCCCCGGGGCCCAATAGATCCTCAATCCGGCGCTGTGTTTTATAGGTTGTTCTTATGTAGGCTTGTTATGACCTCACAAATATTCCTCTGTCTTGTTTCAGTTCAAATGTACGAGTTTATTCCCCTACATAATGCGAAGTCATTCGTGAATAACTCTTTGGAATTTTTGGTTGAAACACTAATATCTGTAGCTTTAATAAAAATATAATTTCAATATTGGTGACCGTTTTTCTGTGTTAAATAACTTATTTTATGAACTTTTGTCTTCATGCTTTATAATATTGTAATAATTTTTAAGCAGTTTTGAATTTTATCACAAAATGTATGAAGGTGTAAACTAAGTCCATACTAAGTCCAGTATGGACTTAGTTAAAGTTAAATATTGTAAAGCTGAAGAGTTTTTATTTGTTTGTTTGAACGCGTTAATCTTAGGAACTACTGGTCCCATTTGAAAAATTCTTTCAGTGTTAGATAGCCCATTTATCGAGGAAGGCTATACGTATATAATTATAGGCTATAATATAATATCATCACGCTAAGATATAACAGGAGCGGAGCACTGCGGGTAAAACCGCAGGGCACAGCTAGTGTATCATATTTTTAAAGTTATTTCTATCATCTGTTACATAAAAAGAACCAGCTATATAATATTGAGGTTTTTTATTAAATCACAAATTGTGAAAAGGCCTTGAAAATCTTTCATATTTGATTAATCTGTTGAAAACGTTGTCATTTAAGGGGAAAATCTGAAACGCTCGTAAAGTATTTGATCTCTAGAGATAAGAAAATAACGAATTTTAAGATGAATTTTCGGTCGATTTGTCTGCCTTTAAAAATAGAATTTAAAATTGAATGAGTATTTGTAAGAATATTTTGAAATGAAACTTCTTTAGGCGCGTTGAGAGTAAATTTTCAAGGTCGCGTCATGGAAATACCGTCACGTCATGGGAAAGGCGACGATTTTGGTATCTTTCAATCTTGCTATAAAGTTTCACTTCTGACACGTGTGCTCGGCACACACGCTCTTTTTTCATAAGATCTTTCTTCTGACAATAACGAACACAAAGAAAAGAATTGACGAGCTCGATCCAGTCGTTCACGTGTGATGCTGTGGCCAAATATTTAAAAAACCAGCCAAGTGCGAGTCGGACTCGCGCACGAAGGGTTCCGTACTATGAGGACCCCCCTTAATTTACTTTTTTTAATTTTTAGTAATTGTTGTTATAGCGGCAACGGAAATACCTACATCATTTGTGAAAGTTTCAGCTTTCTAGCTATCACGGTTTATGAGATACAGCCTGGAGACAGACAGACAGACAACGAACTCTCAGTAATAGGGTCTCGTTTTACCCTTTGGGTACTAAAAAAAGAATAGGGATAGAATAGGAAGGAACGAGCGATTTTAAATTGAAATTATAATCATTCTTAGCTTAGTTCTAATTTTCCTCAACAGATGGCGCTGTTATTAATAAGTAATTTGAATACAGAATCAGTGACGGTCTTGCCACTTAACGTATTTAAATTATGTTTTTTGGCGATTCTAATGTCTTAGCTTGTCTTTCTTAGATAAGTATAAAGTGTTTGTGGGTAATTGATTCATAATTATTATTTTTGAAAAAAAAAATTCCGTTAGATAAATTTCTTATACTTATTATTTTCTTGAATAAATGTGTAAGAAAATAATTAGTTACATAATTAATTATATAATTTGAAAATAATTAGTTATATAACTAATTTTTTTTAAGGATAGGTTTCTGATTTTAAATATTCATTATAAAGATGGTGAGAATAAAGACGAAAGGCTTAAAAGCTGTAATAATTCAATGATGCATTTTACAAAATTAACATACTAAATCTAAATATGTTTATATAATAATTTATTAAATTTAATTTAAAAGTTTATTACTGAATGTCTTTCTATTATAACGTTTTGCGTATAACTTGACCTTACATATCCGAATTTCCAAACAAAAACTATTCAATTATAGGTATTTTAACGAAGTTTTGCCAAACTTGTGCGCATTGCTGTACCCGTCAAACACGGAATATACCGTGACGTCCCACGGCACGTCAGGTAGCGACGTCTCTGAGTTTATCGATTCCGAATTTTGTGTATTACATGATTGTTTAATGATGATAAATGTGATTATGATGTTGTTAAAATGTAAAGGAAGGCTGAGGAGAAAATCAAGTGTTATTTTTTCAAAAATAGTCTAGTGCCCGCGGTTTTACCCGCATTGCTCCGCTCCTGTTGGTCTTAGCGTGATGATATAATACCTATACTTATTATACGATGATATAAAGCCTTTCTAGATAAATGGTAGTTATATCTAACACCGAACGAACTTTTCAAATCGGACCAGAAATTCCTGAGATTAGCGCGTTCAAACAAACTCTTCAGCTTTATAATATTAGTATAGATTGATGTAAGTATAGCTATTTAGAACAGACTAGATTTTATATTTTTATTTTTTAATTGATCGATTAATCAAGGAAAACATTCTTTAATTTATGCTATAAACAAAATATAAATTTAAAAAGGACTTGGTACTCCATCATTATTCAATGAAGTATACAAATACTTTTGGAGCTAGAAAGACTTATCTCATATCTTCTTATCTCCTCAATCCATAGATATCAACTGTCATTTGGACCTAACCATAATATTTATAAAAACATTCGCATTACATATCCATATTGAGCCCTGTTTCTTTATGTTGATAGAAAGGTAAGCCACTGCGTGTGTTTACTGAAAGAATGTGTCATAAAGAGCGTAGGATTTTGAGGTTATCTTTTGTGTTGACACCGCGGGAATAGAATGCCGGGAAATGGAGTGTCTATGGCGTAGACAGAGAATCCAATAGACACCGGCAATGCGTGTCGCAGAAAGAGATAAAAAAGAATACGTCACAATATTTAGGGTTACCATGTGAGGGAAAATTTACCCCGCAATTTGTAAGATACAAATCTCTCAATATCATTATTCACATAACATAAGTGGATAATAATGAGATATCCACATTACATACTTACATGTTTATACTAATATTATAAAGAGAAAATGTTTGTAATTATGTATGTACATATGTATGTATGGTTTTCGGAGCGCAGCTAGTATATAATAAACATATTACTTTTAGATGGGTAATACATATTATGTATATACACATACCTATATATTATATAATCCATACTATATCTAATATCTATTATCTAATATCTAATATCTAATATCTAATATCTAATATATATTATAAAGGCGAAAGTTTGTAAGGATGTATGGATGTATTACAATGAAATTTAGCACACATATAGAGGGTAACTTGGATTAACACATAGGATAGGTTTTATCCCGGAAATCCCACGGGAACGGGAACTATGCGGGTTTTCCTTTGAAAACGCGGGCGAAGCCGCGGGCGGAAATCTAGTAATATTATAAATGCGAAAGTAACTCTGTCTGTCTGTCTGTTACTCAAACACGCCTAAACTACTAAAACAATTTGCATGAAATTTGGTATGTAGATATTTTGATACCTGAGAAAGGACATAGGCTACCTTTTATTGCGAAATATGTACCACGGGCGAAGCCGGGGTGGACCACTAGTATGTATAATATATATCATTATCATAATCCCATATAAAAATGTGTATGTAATGATAATGTAGATGAAAACTCGATTGTTCATTATCACTACATAGTATAAAACAAAGTCGATTTCCCTGTCCCTATGTCCCTATGTCCTTATGTCCCTATGTCCCTTTGTACGCTTAAATCTTTGAAACTACGCAACGGATTTTGATGCGGTTTTTTTTAATAGATAGAGTGATTCAAGAGGAAGGTTTATATGTATAATAACATCCATTAAATAGTGGAGAAGTACTGTTATTTTTGAGGTTTCTAAAGTGATGTCGTAAAAAGTTACATTTTTTCCGCTTACATTGCAAACGCAGGCTGAACCCTACGAGTTTTATCAAAATAATGTACTAAGTATTATACACATTGAAAAGGTCTATAGAAAAGTCCGCGATGGTATATGTCTATCTCTTATGGATAACCCACAATAACATTTTTTTGTCATTTACTTTTTACGAAAAATAATGGCTAATTTTCGATGCGATTTTAACCAATACAGCATTAATCCTTAACCAATTAAATACCTTGAATACATTGTTCGTTTAATATAGATCTATATGGCCCTTTACACCGTATGATTTAAGTGAATATTTTCATTTAAGTGGATATTACAGATTTAAAAATTGCGGGACGTAGCGTTTTCGGCGGTACCGGCCGGCCGCCAGGCTATCTATACGAAGTCGGAGCGGGCCGCTATGTTTTTAGGGTTCCGTAGCCAAAATGGCAAAAACGGAACCCTTATAGTTTCGTCATGTCCGTCTGTCCGTCTGTCCGTCTGTCCGTCTGTCACAGCCGATTTACTCGGAAACTATAAGTACTACAGTGATGAAATTTGATGGGAATATGTGTTGTATGAACCGCTACAAAAATATGACACTAAATAGTAAAAAAAAGAATTGGGGGTGGGGCCCCCCATACATGTAACTGAGGGATGAAATTTTTTTTTTCGATGTACATACCCGTGTGGGGTATCAATGGAAAGGTCTTTTAAAATGATATAAAGTTTTCTAAAAAACATTTTTCTTAAAGTGAACGGTTTTTGAGATATCAGCTCTCAAAGTCGTAAAAAGTATGTCCCCCCCCCTCTATTTTTATAACTACGGGGTATAAAATTCTAAAAAAAATAGAGGTGATGCATGCTAATTAACTCTTTCAACGATTTTTGGTTTGATCAAAGTATCTCTTATAGTTTTTGAGATAGGTTGATTTAACTGTAATTTATTATATTTGCTGCTACGGAACCCTTTGTGCGCGAGCCCGACTCGCACTTGGCCGGTTTTTATATTATACAACGTTCACAGTTTTTCTGTAGTGTATTTAGTATCAGCATTGCACCCGTGCGAAGCCGGGGCGGGTCGCTAGTTTTTTATAAAATAAAATAAAAAAAATAAAAGAATGTTTATTTTCGTAAGTATTAACAGATACACACGTTAATTATATTGACCGACCCGCGAACGCGCAAAAAAAACGAAATTTACTTAATAATAATTTATTGTAATAAAAAAATTACATTTAAATTATCTCTAACTTAATTAACTACGTCCCTCCGGTTCAATGTTGGAAGTTGGAACCAAGAGTGTCCATTGTCTTCGGCGGGGCAGCGTCGCGGTGGTGGTGATTGCCGTAATACTTTCTAACCTTCGGTTTTGGTTTCCAATCTGTTCATCCTGTAGCTACAATCCAAATTTGTCGTAAATAATCCGGTTCAGGAAAACTGGAACAAGCCATTGAATATTTCAGATATTTAATTAAATACACACTGCAGAATATATATATTATTATTTCCCATAATAGTGGGTAACAATTTGTAGAAAAGTTGGCAACACAAAATTTTTTAGGTTAAAATTTATAATTGTTATTTTTGTGGTTTTTAAACAATGTATTCAAGTCAACAGCACGTGATACACAATATATTAACACGCTGAAATATCATGAAGGCCTATAAACTGATAAAGAGTTGTATACTTACGAGTGAAAAGACAATCCAGGCATTTTCGTTCCACTATCACTTTAACACCCTTTAACGCTACACCGCACCATGGTATTATTTTATAAGGTATTAACAGTAAGTCTAAATCATTAAAAACCAAACATACCATGAATTACGTAACTTAGAACATGTAAAAACTATATTTTTAGGGAAGACGATAGTTAGATGTCAAACTTTGTTTAGCAAAGTAGGTTTCTTTTCTTGAAAAAAGTGGCACGCTGGGTGAAACAAAAAATTTTATCGTTCTCTCTCATTTCTTTACACAACACCGGCATAAGTTGCTCTTTTTCTTGTGTGAATGCGACATAAACTATCAATTTGTCTATTGGTTTCTCTGTCTACGGTCTATGGCTGACATTTTGTTTCGAAATGGAACATTGTGTTGCTACCCATTGAAATATGTTATTGTAAAATTAATGAAGATGTTTATTAAAATGAAATATTGAAATTTTGATACTCGTAAACAAACAAGAAAAACAATAGACCTTTTAAAAGACAGATCTCCATGATTTCATCTACTTATTTATAAAAATAAAATTCAGTAGTTCATACTTGCTAATTTAAGAAATTAAGACTCAATGATATTTTAAAGGATATGTCTTAAAACGAACATACATCATAAATGATGAATATTAGTGACACAACGCAAATCCAGGTTAAGTGTTGCATTGTTAAACTTGAACTTGACTTCAGCTAACTTACGATGACAACTTTATAAACCTAAGATATATTTCTACTTGTGTGTAACAAAGAGAACATTTGTACGGTAAATTTTAATGATCTGTCAAAGTTTTGACGTATAACCCGGCCGGCTGTATCGATGTGTCAAAGTGACAGATGTCATGACCACAGATTGCTATAAACAAATTGTATGTTGGCCAAGTGTGTGTCTATATTACGAGCTATGTTTAGTTAATTCCTTTGATAACAGAACTAGCTTTCCGCCCGCGGCTTCGCCCGCGTTGTCGAATCCTCCTCTTGAATCACTTATCTATTTAAAAAAACCGCATCAAAATCCATTTTAAATATTTAAAGGTACATAGGAAACAGAAAAACCGACTTTGTTTTGTACTATGTAGTGATTGTAGTAGCTAAAATTTAAAGTTGTTTTTACATTTTAAAATTTATTGAATTATAGTCTTTATAGCATATTATGTCATGCAGAAACCACAGGATGGATAAAGGTTAAGCGTGTTCGCGTTCACCATATCCAACCGCTTCCCATGAAACGGGCCTAATACGAACCGCATTCTCTGTAAGGGGTGTTATACAACCGGTTCATTTAAGGCATTTTTTGCAAGAACTGCAACAACAATGATTAAGTATTAGAAAGCAATAATTAATTGAGTAATTTAATATTTGTATAGAACCTCTTTAGAGGTCCTAATTGCAACCAATTTTTGTGTGAAAATGTGTTTATGTCTTTTCATTTTCTTGGAAAACAAGCCACATTAAATACATTTTAGACGCCTGTTTTTCAATTATTGTTAAATAATATTACAAAATCGAACAACATCTCTGAAAACTACACATCACTTTCGTATTTAAAAAAAATATAATAATAGTATATTCTAAATGCGAAAGTCTGTCTGTTTGTGTATGTGTTCCTTGAGTATGGGGCCTTCCAACCGCTCCCTGTGCACGCTGCCTTATTTCAAATGTCTATTGTGTTAACCGAAGTAATATTTCTCACTTTTGTGTCGTCAAATGGATTACACTTTTGAATTTTTAACAAAGGTCTTGCTATCTAGGTCGGTCTGGCTTATTTCTATTTACTATAATAAAATGGAGTCATCAAGTAAATATGACTATTTTATCTTGCTTTCTGAGGATTGTTTGTTACTTATTAACTTAAATGGATTATGTTGGAAGGCACAAAGATCGCGTCATGGCAATGTTTGCCACGTCATGGAGTAAGGCGACGATTTTGGTATCTTTGAATCTTGCCAAAGATGTTTCACATCTGACACGTGTGTTCGGCACACACGCTCTTTTCTTTTAAATAAGTGCAGCTGTTTATGAGTATTTTTTATAAACGATTATTATACACTTACTAGCTTCCGCCCGCGGCTTTGCCCGCGTGGTGTTTTGATAAAAAGTAGCCTATGTTCTTTCTCAGGGTCTAAAAATTGTCTGTGCCAAATTTCATCAAAATTGGTTGAGAGGTTTAAGCGGGAAAGCGTAACAGACATACAGACAGAGTTACTTTCGCATTTATAATATTAGTAGGGATAATGATTTGCTTGCCTATCATTGAATAGAAGTCATCCCCCTTTTGGACCTAGGTAATCCCCCCTTTTATTACAAACATGTTGAAGTAGTGCAGAAGATCGTTCCCTCTCTGTCTACGTCCATATTTATTGTTGGAGAGTATTGATTTTAGCAATATTTAGCCGGGCCTCGTTTTGGCAATAGGGTTGTCAATTATAGGTAAATTATAATAATGATTTTCATACAAATACCTGTATATTGCTATTTCATTGAAATTGATTTGTTTTATTTGATTCTGCCATTCTGCAAAAAAATACAGCAACAGAATAAAAAACTAGAAAGTGAACTTTTTTGATTTATTTTATCATAATAAACTACAGATATGATAAAACAATGCCTGTATTTAATTATTATGCTTTTCTAAAACTTTGATACAGAGTTTTTTGGTAAAAATATGTACGGAATATGTATGTGTCACGATACCTACAAGGAACACTCTAACTCTAATACGAAAAGACCCATGCGTGTTGGTATAGATGTTATGGACCGAGTGATTTATAAGACCATTTTTCATAATGCTCCGCCATAATACAGTCTTCTTTCTAAATTCTATGTACAAATGCCCAAGCTAATTTATTCAATCCAACCTCATGATTTATTTCAATCAAAATAAGTATCCGAGAATCCGAGTATTATCTCTTGTTATTTATTTACATACACATCAAACATTATCTCCACATAATAAAATAAAAAACGCTACCCGCTGTCTGTCTTTTTATCCCTATATGTTTAGTTTATGAACAGTTCGCAAAAAATTTTGATTTAAATATGTACTTGATTTTATAAATTTTAAGAATTGTCATTGTCAAAGCGGACAAAGCCGTGGACGGAAATCTAGTTAATTATATGTATGATTTAATCCATTTCATTTAGATGAATATTAAAGTGTGAGTTAAAAAGATTAAAAACAGAAAAGTGACAACCCTTACAGATTTGAATACTGTTCACTGAATTGGTATTTATTCAGTGTTTTAAATTTAAATTGTACTCGAATGTTGATAGTTTAGTTGTTATATTGTATTTTTTGTATTGGATTTTTATATCTGACAGTTTAGTGGATGAATACTCCTGCTACTAGAAATTTAGAAAATACGTGTAATGTAAATGTGTTGAAAATATCAATAATGTGTATGTAAAAAAAATAATTTAATATTTGTTAAATATTTTATTAGTTGCAAGTAGGTACAAATCATCGCTACGAATTAATATAAATTAAACGTCACAAAACATTGTGACATGTGTCTATGTTTGTGACTATTGAAATACCACCAACACATAAAAAAAAACTGAAATTCTTAGAAAGATACATATTTGTAAGGGCAATATTTCTTTTAGTTTTTATTCCCATTCCAAACATGATTAAACCGTAGAGTATGGTTACATATCAATACCAAAATGCCAATATTACACACTCTCTATATATATCTGTGTCATATATGTGGTCATCCAAATCGAATCAAAAACAAAATAAATAAATAAAAACTCTTCATGTTCAGCCCTACACGCATACGTGGACATGTCGTTGACAAATGCGCGAACCCCTGAACACTGTTGTTGACAGCGACCCCTGAAGCATGGGGGTTATTGATGGTTAGCAGGGGTCAACTGTCAGCTTGCATCGTGTACATTACTGCGAAAGAAGTGGACGTACATAGGTGTATATTAACACGCTTTTTAGCTCTAATCTATATATATAAAACTCAAAGGCGACTAATATATGTAGTATCTATCAACGCACAGCCCAAACCACTGGACGTATCGGGCTGAAATTTGGCATGCAGGTAGATGTTAGGACGTAGGCTTCCGCTAAGAAAGGATTTCCCGAAATTCTTGCGGGAACGGGGTAAAACGAGATGCACGTACAAAGTCGTGGGCGGAAGCTAGTTCAATGATAATGTTATAAGGTTACCAGACGTTAGACGTAATAATAGCGCTAATAACTGATAGGTTAGGCAATAGGGTTATATATATATAATCTGTCAAATAAGTATATCTTATATATATCGTATATATATAATCTGTAAAAATGTATAAGGATATCTCCTTATACATTTTTACGATGAAGTTATAAGTAATAATAAGTAATGTTAGTAACAGACTCCTCTAGACTCGATTTTGACCCACTTTAAACGGACAGATTTCAGGGAAACTTTATACACTTAAGTATCAAGGGTCGGTGACAATCTAGTTGGTGACAATTCACAATACAATAATTTCATTTATTTTAATAAAACGTATTTTCTATTTTAATTTTAAGTATTGAATAAAAAATGACAATAAAATTAATAAAATAAAATAAATTTCATGAGATTTTTATTACAGTGTTTCCTAGTTCAATTTTTAGTACAGCAATGTGAACTTGCATAAAACTAGCTAGCTACTAGTTATTATTCTGTGTTAAAACGTATTCTATACAAATATTATAAAGAGGAAAGGTTTGATTTTTTGTTTGTT
>CAJQZN010040984.1:11769-35133 GCA_907164685.1 Colias eurytheme | reverse complement strand
TGTTAGCATTTCTCTTTAAAAATGTTTTTATTTCTAAAAGCAGAGTTTTGATGCCATAGTTTCAAATTTAATATATTGAAGTATTTTTATTTCTAATTATTTGCTATTAATGTTAGTATATTAATGTTATACTTTGATACCAATACATCGGTATTAAAATAATTAATATAATGGCCTTGACACAAAAAATATTTTATATTCTAAAATTTATTTTTTCAGTTGCAGAAGCAAAAACAGATATCAGCTAATCGTCTTAAGAAATTGCTTGTTAAATGCTTATAAATATGGAAGAAACAGAAGTTCTCCGCAGCATCGAAAACGGAAATAAAGATTTTCTAAAACTCAAGGAAACGATATTCAAGCCAACTACGCAACTTTTCCTTATGTCTAAATTTCATAAGCCCAAAAGCGTACATTTACGTACGAAAAACATTCGACATCGGGCTACGTAGATTTTGTACCTACTTGATTTTTATGTTCCAATATTTGTAATCGGCCCTTAGCACAGAAATTTATACATGTGTAAAATAACCTATGATAATAAAACACATTGAAACTGTATCTGAATTTAATATTCCTTTATTTGTGGTCTTCCCTTCTCGAATGTATATTATGTATATAAAAACTACAAAGGTAAATGTTCATTAAAAATACGTCCTCAAATTCACCTAACATTATTTATTTATTACACTGAATTGTTTATTGTAATAAATAATTAATGTAAGAGTGAATTTGAGGACGTATTTTTAATGAAAATTTTCCCTAAAATGAAGGAAAGTTTATAAAATGGCAACACTCGAAGATAGAGCGAAATGCACTGAGGTGGCCACGCATGTTCTGAATCTAGTGGTACTAGATCTGTGTATATATCAATAGTAGTCCATGGTTAATATGATGACTGAGAAACCCCGGTGCAATTTTTGCAATTTCTTCAAGCAGTTTTACTGTTCGCTGATCAGTCAGTTAAAATGTCAGAAATAAATTATCTGATATAATTTATAAGATTGCTGTTAATAATTTCTGACTAATTAAAAAGGCACTTACAAACATGATTGTATGTTAACCTCGTATTTGTTCATGATATGCTTTCCGCCCGCAGCTTCGCCCTTTATATTTATAAAACTTTATTTATTAAAGATATTGCATCAAAATCCGTTGCGTTGTTTTAGAGATCTAACCAAACATACAGACATCGAGAAGCGTCTTTTTTATTATCTGTACCTAGTAACGAAGCATACTGAACATGTGACTAAATATCACATCAAACAATTTTATGTCGGTAAAAACATAAAAAGCTATAAGAAGAAACCCAATCTAGCAAGCGATCGTAGACGATGTTATGCGCTACGAAACGTTGGCAGCGTAGCATGTCTACGCATCTGCTACGAGTTACGACGTTGTCACCTCGTAGGGCATGTGTGCGTAATCGGCGTATAATAGCGAATATCGACGTATAAATTATAGTAGGGGAGACCGAAGGGTTTTGAAACAGGTGAGTTGAAACCGTCTCGATTTCTCTTCAGCTTTATAATATTAGTATAGATAATATGCATAAAACACTATTTTGAAATACATACGAAATATGCATAGAACGAACCCTTATTAAATAACACATTTTTAAAGCATTCACAATATGTATGTACATCGAATATTATTCACCGAACCCACGGCCTCTGGGCCTATAACCACTCAACCATACTATAATCACCTCGACTTAGAAGCCCTATAAGAATCCCGTCAAATGACCACGTAAATTGTTTCTCTAGACCTAATTTTACTTATCGGAAATTCTTTTTTAAATATGGGTGTTAAATGTTATCTTATTTTACTTCTCTTTATATTTTTTTATTTTATATTGTGTATATTTTATATTCGTTTTTACAATATTATATGCTCAATTTTCAAAATTAACTTATTTGCGGAGCATTTGAAGTTTTTTTCAGTGAAATCATTACTGTTAATTACTTCCTATATAAGTAACTATATTTTCTTTGTGTAAAATAAATAGTTAAAAATTCGTTTTTATTCAGAAAAGTAAGTTATAAGCCGGCTGTGTCCCTCCAAAACATTATTTTTTATTTGTTTTTATTTCTTTCACTTCGCAATTTACAATGGAAAGATTTTTTGACATGTTTTTTGTGTCTGGAGATTAGGAGGCTAGAGAGTGACATAGGCTACTTTTTACCGCGTTGTTAAACATTTGATTCCCTTGGGAATTTCCCCTGACAAAGCCAACGCTTTCTATATAACTATTACTACATAGTATAAAACAAAGTAGCTTCCCGCTGTGTTCCTATGTATGCTTAGATTTTTAAAACTACGCAGCGGATTTTGATGCTCTTTTTAACACGTTTTTATTAGCTTCACAGCTGTCTGCATGTTTGTATGTAAAGGACATGTTGGCATACCAACAATTGTGGCCAAAAGTTGCTCAAAATCGAGTAACGCGTCGCGTCGGTAACATATTACTGACGCCTTTAGACTCAATTTTGACCCACTTTAAACGGACAGATTCAATTCAAACTTTTTACACTAATCAAGGATCGCTGAAAATACAATAATTACATAAGTTTAAGCGTGTTTTTTTAGTTTTTTTAAACAATATTTAAGATTATTTAATATCTGTCTAATAATTAGTGGTTCTCGAGGAAGATATTACTTATCAGGGGCCGTATTATGACCTCTTATTCCCAGACAGTTTACGCCGTGCATTGAACTGACTGGCAAATTCATATTATTATATTCATATATTCTTAGTTTTAGTTTTAAATTATTATATGTATGTTAGTCTGTAAGGTATTTATTCTATGGGTCTGTACAATTTATTGTCTCTTACCTGAATTAAATATAATAAATAAATATTATGATCGCAATAACCAGTCATGGTTAAATATGGTATTATATGAATTTGCCAGTCAGTTCACGCTATAATGAACTGACTAGGAATAAGAGGTCATAATACGGCCCCAGGTTAAGTTTAAACACGGGCGAAGCGGCTTGTCTATGAATAAAAATTCGTCTTATCCTCTTTAATCTATGGCCATTGTAACAAGAGCGGAACTCTCGACATAAGAGGTGTTTGGAATGCACTCGAATATTTTACTTGAAACGTGACGTATCGCAGAATCTATATCAGCTGATGAGTGAATTTTAATGCTGGCAACCCTTGAATTAATTCCTCCAAGATTTACTATGGTTTTACCGACTTGAAAGGGGTTGCCACGTTTCAAAGTATTTATCTGTGATTATGGTAGATTATTGTTGAATGGGAAAAAATAGATTAGAAATTGGAAGTTAAGATTTTGATTGGAAGAAATATTAACTTAAAAGTAAGTTTAGTTTTGTTTATATACTTTTTTGTTGTGTTTTTGTACATTATTACATACTAGCTTCCGCCCGCGGCTTCGCCTGCGTGGTATTTTGATAAAAGGTAGCCTATGTTCTTTCTCAGGGTCTAAAGATTGTCTGTGCCAAATTTCATCAAAATCGGTTGAGAGGTTTAAGCGGGAAAGCGTAACAGACAGACAGACAGAGTTACTTTCGCATTTATAATATTATAGTAGGGATAGTAAAGATTATAATTATTATGTAAATTAGAAACCTCTAGAAACCTAGTTAGAAACCTCTAAATTTAAAAAAAATTATAGTTTTTAATCTCCAAACTTCGGTCTTCGCGAACCAGCCAAATAGCACACGAGCACCCGATAATAAATGTATTTTACAATAACTTGAAGCTCATAAAGTTGCTATTTTCCTAATCAAGTGTTACCCTCATGTAATTATTTAATTCTCTACATTTGACTCAGTTTATTACCCACGGTGTATGTTTAATGAAAACGGAGAGACGAAATTACGACTATTCCACCGTGTAATCTAGTTTTATTATTTTTAACCGACTGTGAAAAGGTATGTGTGATATTGGATTGAGAGAGGGGGTTCATATATCTATACTATAATATTAAAAAGCTACAGAGTTTTTTGTTTGAACGCGCTAATCTCGGGAACTACTGGTCCGATTTGAAACATTCTTTCGGTGTTAGATAGCCCATTTATCGAGGAAGGCTATAGGCTATAATATATCATCATGCTAAGACCAACAGGAGCGGAGACACGTGGGTAAAACCGCAGGGCGCAGCTAGTGTACCTATAAAAGTGAATTCCCGTGTTCCCAAGTTTCGTAAGGGGCAGATGCATTATGCATACATCTGTTTCACTGATCGATTTTCTGTAAAGACAAGTAGGTTATCAGCCTTCTGTGTCCTGCTAGACCGTGACATTTTTTTTATTCGTCTCCCCTGGGAATCGAATCCAGGACCGCTCCGTGCTATGCTCACGCGTCAACCACTGTACGGAGAAAGCGGTCGTGTCCTATCTGCACCGATTTTTATTATTCTTTTGAAAACTGGTGTCTCCCGAATAGTCGTTTATCGGTTTATTGTTACGAATAATTTAGTAACTAAGTAAATGAACAGCTTGTTATTTTTGAAGGAATAATAATTAAAACCATATTCCCAGAATTAAATAAATAAATAATAAATAAATGAATATTATAGGACATTATTACACAAATCGACCTAGTCCCACAGTAAGCTCAAAGGCTTGTGTTGTGGGTACTAGGCGACGATAAATATAATATTTAATAAATACATATATAGATAATAACACCCAGACCCAAGAACAAATAATTGAGTTCATCACACAAATATTTGCCCTGACCGGGGATCGAGCCCGGGACCGTCGGCTCAGTAGGCAGTTACTTTACCACTGCGCCAACCGCGTCGTCAAAAGAATTTTCTAACAAAAACTTGACTCGAGATCTACGTACGCCAAGTTTTTAGAAGTGAAACTTCTTTAGGCGCGTTGAGAGTAAAATTTCAAAGTCATGGAAATACCGTCATGTCATGGAGTAAGACGATTTTGATATCTTTGAATCTTGCCAAGTTTCACTTCTGACGTGTGATCGCCACATGAGCTCTTTTTAATCTTATTTGCGATGACATAAAAGAAATTCACGTTTAAGAAGACATTGTTAAAAGTACTATTAAGTGTCTAGGAAATATGTTTTACACCCGGCGTTAAATTTCACCAGAATAGTTTGACATGTCATTAATAAAAGTATTGTACTTTTGCCAAAACGTCAGTCGGGAGTCAAACCCGAGACAGGGAGTAATTACAATAGAAATGTTCTATTGTTACAAATAAAAATCACGTCAATCTTCTTTGTTAATATAATTTACATTTAAATAATATACACATTAAAAAGAAGAAAGAATTTATTTTTTGATTCGCTTGGTTTCGATTTGACTCAAAATCTACTCGATCGATTTTAAAAATTGAAAACTAAAAAGAGCGTGTGTGCTGAGCACACGTGTCAGAAGTGAAACTTCTTTGACAAGATTCAAAGGTATCAAAATCGTCGCCTTACTCCATGACGCGACGGTATTGCCATGACGCGACCTTGAAGTTTTCTCAACGCGCCAGAAACTATAATTATATTATACAGTAGATAGTTTTAAATAAAATGTG
The DNA here is from genome assembly GCA_907164685.1 of Colias eurytheme. Classification (NCBI taxonomy): domain Eukaryota; kingdom Metazoa; phylum Arthropoda; class Insecta; order Lepidoptera; family Pieridae; genus Colias; species Colias eurytheme. Next base: position 29,607 of record CAJQZN010040984.1, on the reverse strand, counting down.
TTTATGTATGAAGTCTTCATAAACGCCTGAATCAAATTGGAAGATTTTTAACGAATCCACGCCGTAAATTGCTTACCAAAGTCTCATTATTTTTATCAATGTCTCCACTATGTTGTTTGTTACCTGAAAAAGATAGAAAATATTTATTAACACACTGTTTTTCCTGTATTCAAAAATGTCATTGGCCTTTGCGCCATCAAATACAACAGTTGAAACAATGTTCATTCACGGCAAAACTCACTCGGGCGTGTCGAGCCGATAGTGATGTGCCCAGACACATCAGTATACTTGAATTATCTTTGCCATGTATGGAATAACCATTTTAGTATAAAACTAGCTGTTTCCCGCGGTTTCATTCAAAATCATGAGATAAACTTTACCTCTAGTAAATCTATGAAATTGATTTTTTTCATAATTGTTTACTTCACAACATAGTAAAAAGAATCTTCCAACTTATGTATGTATCAATTTTTATAACGCGACGGATTTTGATGCGGTTCTTTAAATAGATAGAGTGGTTCAAGAGAAAGTATTTTAGAATGTTAACCTTTTACAATTTGTACTAGGCGAAGCCGCGGGCGGAAAGCTAGTTTTCAATTAAATATTTGTACATTTATAGGAACAAACAAATTAAATTAACATAGGGAAATAAAAAATTGTTTTATTTTTGGTTTTTTTATTTATAATTAATAATTATCCTACTAATATTAGAAATGCGAAAGTTTGTGGGGATGTGTGTGTGTGTGTGTTTGTTACTCTTTCACGCAAATACTACTGCACCGATTACAATGAAATTTAGCACACATATTGAAGGTAACTTGGATTAACACATAGGATAGGTGTTATCCCGGAAATCCCACGGGAACGGGAACTATGCGAGTTTTTTCTTTAAAAACGTGGGCGAAGCCGCGGGCGGAAATCTAGTGAATCAATAATTGTATTCAATTCAATAAGTTTAATGTGTTATATATTTTTAATAGTTTATGATAAAAAATACGTATTACACACTATAAATCTTTTATTTAAATCGAGTAATTTCTCGCTCAATGAAGTGTGAAATTTTATTATACTGATAAGAGATTACATGTTTTGTTTCTGTTTGACTAGCTTTTCATGTGGATTCGTCTATAAGTAATTGATAATAATCTTATATTACCAGAGCTTAATTTGAATTTTTGTTCAATTGTTTTAAATCGATCCAAATTGGTTAATTATTATTTAGATACAAGCTGTGCCCCGCGGTTTTACCCTCATTGCTCCGCTCTTGTTGGTCTTAGCGTGATGATTCATATAGCCATAGCCTTTCTTGATAAATGGGCTATCTAACACCTGGAGAATTTATTATTTATTTATTTATTTATAGATAAAATATTTAAAAAATATTTAGTCCAGGCGTTTCAGAGATTAGTTAGAATACACTACGTGTACATTTTCAATGATATTTATATATTGTTTCCTTTATAAACCTGATATATTTTATTAATTAAATTCTCTGATTTTGACATAACAAATATTCCTACTATATTTTACAAAGACATTAGAATTAAAAATTTGTACCAATGTATATTTGTCACTCTGTCACGCAAAAACAGCTGTCCGGAACTGTGTGAAATTTAGCGCAGACATAGATTAAAGTCGGAATTTACACATAGACTACTTTATCATAATATTATAAATAACTAGCTGTGCTCCGCGGTTTCACCCGCTCCAGCTGTTGGTCTTAGCGTAATGATTGTATAGCCTATAGCCTTCCTCGATAAATGGACTATCTAACACCGACAGAATTTTTCGAATCGGACCTACGAGTTCCTGAGATTAGCGCATTTAAACAAACTAATAATTAGTATAGATTTAACTACGTGCAAGACTATCGCCTGATTTTAATCTACCTACTTGTATTTCTAACATTTTCAAGTTTTTCCAAACACCTCGGAAACAGCTTGTCCGATTTTCATGAAATTATGAATATTGGGTAGATCTTAAGTACTTCTTATACCCCTCAGTGATAAGGTAGTCCTAGTAGAACAACAAGTAATAATTATCCTACTAATATTATAAATGCGAAAGTTTGTGAGGATGGATGTATGTTACTATTTCAAGAAAAACCTACTAGACGTATTTGGATGAAACTTTCCAGTTATATAGGTTACATCAGAATAACACATGAGCTGAAATGCTTGATTTTACAGCTATTGATATACCTACTATGTAAAATGCTAGACCAATTTTTACAAAGATTCAGCATATTCAGTAGGTTTGAAACTATACAGGGTGTCCCACTGTTGGTATACTAAGCTCAAAGGAGGTTATAGTTTTGCATACGCTGAGTACGTAAAAAATACTTATAAAATTCCAGACGCAGTTTTTTTTCAAATAGATGAATTCTTAAAACTCTATGTGTACACCCTTAATGTAAACCCATAACAAGCAACCCGCCCAGCTTTGCTAGCATCACGTGACCTATCGTTTAAGTCTTAAGATTATGTAATATGTATCTATTAGAGAGACAGACAATATTATGCTCACATTAGCGAAGCGGTAAGTGCCGGCTGCGCGGAGCTAGAGAAGAGACATGGATTTTCAGGAAAAATTTAGTAATTTTTTTTTATGTAATTTGTTGTTTAAGTATTATTTTCGTGATCAGTGTATGCAAAACCACAAGTCTCTTCGCGCTTAGTATACCAATAGTGGGACACCCTGTATACTTTAGTATTTCTTATACTCCCAAGTGATATACTGAACAGAAAAACTCGTCATTTCTATGAATGTTTTATTCCAAAGCAATTTGAGTAGAATGCAAGATTGACAATAGTGAATACTGTATTGTTATGACGTTATTGCAACCGTGGGGTATTACAGGGTATGGGGCGTATTGTGGCCCCGCATTGATTCTTTTGCAGTTAGGTTATTATATGTTTTTTGTTGTCTTGGGATTATGGTAAACTAGCTCCGCCCGCGGCTTCGGCCGCGTTTTCAAAGAAAAACCCGTATAGTTCCCGTTCCGATGGGATTTCCAGGATAAAACCTATGCTATGTGTTAATCCAAATTACCCCCTATATGTGTGCTAAATTTCATAGCAACCTGTTCAGTAGTATTTGCGTGAAAGACTAAAGAGTAACAAACACACACACACACACATCCTCACAAGCTTTCGCATTAATTATAATATTAGTAGGATTGGTAAGGATTAAGGATAATCACTACATAGTATAAAACAAAGTCGCTTTCTCAGTCCCTATGTCCCAATGTATGCAAGTTAAAACTACGCAACGGATTTTGATGCGGAGTGATTCAAGAGGAAGGTTTTAGTAAAATTATGTTTTAGACAAAGCGGGCGAGGCCGCGGGCGGAAAGCTAGTAAATAATTAACTTTTTAGCGTTTGGTTTTTCTTTATTTTATATCATAAACTACAGACCAATTGAAATATTATTTTACTGTTTAAAAAAGTGTTACCTAAGTTTTCAAATAGATTAAGTTACGATAAATAATACATTTTTTCTAAATATAATATTTTTATGGTTCAAACAGTTTCTACAGAGTACATCGGGTATACGTACACCTTACTCAAACATCCATACTAATATTATAAATGCGAAAGTAACTCTGTCTGTCTGTCTGTTACTCAATCACGCCCAATCTACTGAACCAATTTTCATGAAATTTGGTATGGAGATATTTTGATACCCGAGAAAGGACATAGGCTACTTTTTATCCCGGGAAAATGACGCAATCCCGGAAATCCCACGGGAACGGGAACTATTCGGGTTTTTCTTTGATTGCGCGGGCGAAGCCGCGGGTGGAAACCTAGTTAGCTCATAAAACCATTAATAAAGCTCATAAAGACATAACTGGCATTCCCAACAAATATCAATCTTTGCAAACAATACATTGGACGTCCCATAAATTATGCCATTAATTTCATAAACGGCCGTCTTTTGTCTAGAAACCGTATTCAAATTATAGGAATTTTGGGTGTTTTCGATAATTTATGACAATTAGGGATGTAATTATTATTTCCCTTAGATTCCAGTGTGGAATAACTGTGGAATGGAGGTGAACAATTTTAGACTTTCTATATTATAGCCTATACAGGGTGTCCCACTGTTGGTATACTAAGCTCAAAGGAGGTTATAGTTTTGCATACGCTGAGTACGTAAAAAATACTTATGAAATTCCAGACGCATTTTTTTTTTTCAAATAGATGAATTCTTAAAACTCTATGTGTACACCCAACAAGCAATCCGCCCAGCTTTGCTACCAGCACGTGAGCTATCGTTTAAGATTATGTTTTCATAGACAAAATGCTCACATTAGAGAAGCGGAATATGCCGGCTGCGCGAAGCTAGAGAAGAAAACATGGATTTTCAGGAAAAATTTAGCAAAATATTTTTGGCGTAATTTTGTTGTTTAAGTCTTTTTTACGTGATCAGTGTATGCTTAACTACAAGTCCCTTCGCGCTTAGTATACCAATAGTGGGACACCCTGTATATATTATATGTACATATATCTATACTAATATTATAAAGCTAAAGAGTTTGTGTGTTTGTTTGTTTGAACGCGCTAATCTCGGAAACTACTGGTCTGATTTGAAAAATTCATTCGGTATTAGATAGCACATTTATCGAGGAAGGCTATTGGCTATATTATATTATCATCTCGCTTAGACGAACAGGAGCGGAGGACTGCGGGTAAAACCGCGGAGAGCAGCTAGTACTTAATATGTAGGTAATCAATGTACCTGTGCCTCTTGTAAAAAAGGGTATCAGTTCAAATGTAAAGGAATTTCGTGCAAAGAAATGATAAGAGAAAATTCTCTTAGTAATTTTTTGACCACCAGAAAGCTTTTTAGATATCAAATAACTTTTTTTTTAAATTTCATATTAAAACTAAACATTTAATTAACATAAATACGTATTTAAAGATAAATCAAAGACTGCTTTACTTCTACAACAAAAAATAATATTTTTAATGTTTTTAGATAATTTATACATTGAGAACGATATCATAAAAATAGTTTGGAAAATCCAAAAGTGCACGCCTCATATTTTTTTTTAATAATTATTTATTAATTAATAATTATTATTTTTGTTTATTTAATAACAATTAAACCACATCGAATCAGACCCTGAAAAATGAAAGGGTTCTATTCCTGAGCATACTCAAGCGTAAGAGAAAAAAAAGACTCGATTAGTAAAGTATTTCGGTCGCTATCGTGTTAACAAGAAAAAGGATCCGCACATACAGACACACGGACGTCCAAGACAGAACTTTTTAAACTGTTTTTTAACTAGTTTAAATAACAAAAATGACATCAAAAATATCATGAATGTTAAAAATAGTGTTTTTTCTTAATATGTGTGTGTATGTAATATCTTACAAGTGCAATGTATGATACATAAAGACATTTTAAGTTTGAAAAATCAGATGTTTTGCGCGAAGTGACAGTAGTACCCACCTCAACGCTTCGCTTATGAGGCGTGCAATATAGGCAATGGTATCATAAAATGAAATCTTAACAGCCCCCAATAAAATCAACTAAATTGGCCCTTACAAGTGCAAGGAGTAAATAAATCAAGTGTATTAATTTGTACGTGCCGGGAATCGAACCCGGGCGTTATTTACTAGCTTGGAACTGAGCCAAGCAGCTGGCGGTCTTATATGTGGTTCTCAAAGTATTGTATGATTTCGCCATGGTGTTTAAAATATTAATTACAAGCTTTCCGCCCGCGGCTTCGCCCGCTTTTTCTAAAACATAATAAATTATATACTAAAACCTTCCTCTTGAATCACTCTATATATTAAAAAAACCGCATCAAAATCCGTTGCGTAGTTTTAAAGATTTAAGCATACATATAGGGACATAGGGACAGAGGAAGCGACTTTTGATGATAGTGATTTTTATGATTTTAACGATAATTTTGTAGGATAGGATTGTTTTTAAAACCGGCTTTATTTTTTTGTGCGATTGTCGTAAATATCTTTTGTCGTAAATAAGTTTTATTTTGAAAACAATTTCATAGGATATTTAAAATAACACTTTAATTTTTGAAACTTTTGTGAGATAAATAATATTTTTTTGTTTTCTTTTTTTTTTGTAAAAATTCATTAATTAGCTGTTTATATAATGTAGTAACAAATCCAACAAATGAAAATCTGTCTGTTGAGTTATAAATGAACCTTTTCATTTTCTTGTTTATCATTTACTAGTGCTCCGCGCGGTTTCACCCCCGTGGCTCCATTCCTGTTGGTCTTAGCGTGATGATATACCTATAGCTTATAGCCTTCCTCGATAAATGGGCTATCTAACACCGAAATAATTTTTCTAATCGGACCAGTAGTTCCCGAGATTAGCGAGTTCAAACAATCAAACTCTTCAGCTTTATAATACAATACAATACAATACAATACAATACAATAATCTTTATTTCCAAAAAATATAATAATATTATATATATAATATTAGTATAGATTTAGAAAAATATATATGAACGAAAGTTTGAGAACCATTCGCAGGCTCAAAGGCGCTACAGTGTCATAAAACCAACTTACAACCTGATTTCATTTATTAAATATTGTTGAGTTTATAGTACTTAAGTTAGTGCCTAGGTCGTATACACGATGGAGTTGAGTATGAAATATATATATATACTACTACTAGCTTTCCGCCCGCGGCTTCGCCCGCGTTTTCAGAGAAAACCCCGCATAGTTCCCTTTCCCGTGGCATTTCCGGGATAAAACCTATCCTATCTCTCAAGTTGGTTCGTACTGCACATATGGTGTGCGAATTTTATTGTAATCGGTTAAGTGGTTTAGGAGTCCATTGAGGACAAACATTGTGACACGAGATTTATATATATTAAGATTATATGTATTAAAGTGTTTTATGGCGGGGTAAATAATATTTTTACTTTAAATATAGACAAATAGCAATTTAGTTTGTTTGATAGTGTGTTACCTCTGGAACTAATGAATGAACCAATCATGTTACGATAAAAAAATATTATTTCAAAATTCAAAAAGTAAACACGACCATATTATTTCTAATACTTCGAATTGTATATTATTTAATATCTGTATATTATTGCCCAAAAAAGGCTGAACGTATTTCGATAAAATCTATTACACATAGTCATAGTCAAAGTTTGTACATTTTACACATGTTTCATACTATATTTCATTGAAAATTACCACGTAAAATATCTACTACGTTTCCAGACGAAGCCAGGATAAATGGCTAGTATGTATGTATGTACGTCATTTAGTATTAATCGATGTGGCCAGCAGTGTACCATCAGGCACACCTGCTGACCAGACAGTGAGAGATGCGAAATTAATCAAAATTGATGACATTTTGACAGTATTAAAAATTAATATTGGTGCGTGACGATTTTTTTGGCCAGCTTTGTATATATGTTTAATTTAATATTGATTATTAATAATTTTAATATTAAAGTACATATATCTCGATGAATCAAACTTAATTTTTCTCTATACTAAATTTCATTGAAATCCGTTGAGCCGTTTTGATACGCATTATAATTTTATGCCTTATTATTGCTCACTCATAACATATTTGATATATTTCCTCGTATTGTTGGGTTGCCTGGTAGAGATCGCTACCTAGCGATAAGGCCGCCCTTTGTTGTTTCTGTTAAGTCTTGTCTTTGTTTTATGTATTTTCAAAGCAATAAAGCATTTTTATTCATTCATTCATTCATAATGTAGGAATCTTTCCAAAGCTGTGAGATGTTTAAATAGAAGTAACATTCTATAACTATCTCCAGGCACAAAACCATCCCAGAAAATAACTCCGTTGCGGCGTGCAAGAAAGACGAAAAAAGACACTTTCGCATTTATAATTAAGTACCTAAGTAACTAGTAAGGTTAAGAATGAAGGTCGATTTTCTCTCTTCCATGCTCAAAATCCCACAAGGTTTGGCCCCGTTTGGCCCCAGTGGGACGACTGTGGGTTCAGGCAGCCATATTTAGATGTATAGAAACTAAAATAACTGTAACAGTGCGAGACATTAAAAACGGGCAATTGAAATAATATATAAATAATATTTATTTATTTATTTATTAACACTTTATTGTGCTGGCATACAAATAAATTCTTAAACTTAAAACTAGTCCAGCACAGAAGGCGGCCTTATCACTTAAGAGTGATCTCTTCCAGGCATAATAATGTTATTTTTTGGATTAATTTCTAAGTTTAACAGCGTTTTATTAAATTTCGCCTGTCTATCCGTTTAGTTCTATCTATGCTTAAGCTATGTGTCTGCCTTTGTTCTATCTATATTTTTTTAATTAGGTGCTCGAAATTAGTATATCAAGTCTTACTTTATTTTTCAACAAAAAAAAACAGTTTGAAATTAACTTTTATAAATAGGGTTTATATGCGGAATATTTCCTTACTTTTCCAACGGAAATGGAAATCAAAAACCACAGAGAGACATAAAAATGTCCGCTATTTATTTGTATAAATATAATAATATGTCTGGGAAAATTGCGTAAATTAACTTCTGTGAAATTCATATTTTATTATCGAATGCGAGATAGGGCTGCCTATAATACAGTTTTAAGGGGAATATTTTTAAATATTAAATTTTAAAAACATACCTGCGTATTTCGAGAAATATTCTAATGAATCAGTAATTAACTACATATTTTACTTATTTCTATATTCAGAAAAAAAAAACAAATATATTTTGATTACAAGTCAAAGCAGTAACACTATAAATTCATGAATTTAAATTCTGTTAAATTTTACTGTATGGACTAATTTTCACGATTACGATGACATATATCCGTGATAGATTTAAAATACCATTAATTATAATTACTTCACATAAATAAACCGACCGCCTCCTTGGTACAGTGGTTGACGCGTGAGCGTAGAACCGAGGGGCCCTGGGTTCGATTCCCGGTGGAGACTAAGAAAAAAAATGTCTCGGTCTGGCAGGGCACAGAAGGCTGATCACCTACTTGTCCCTAAAGAAAACTGATCAGTGAAACACATGTATAATGCTTCTGCCCCTTACCCCACTAGGGGACATGGGACTTCACTTTTTTTTCACATAAATAGAAACGCTATTAGTTTAAGTGTGATAAAGAAGTAGATATTTAAATACAACTGCTACATGAATAAGAATATTAATTATGAGTTAAAAGCAATAGTTGACTGCGTCATCTAATATTTTACTAAAATAACACGAGTGACAACCCTAGCTTTAATTTATAATATAAATCATGCGCTATGACGAGCGCAACGGACAGACAGATTTAGATCTTATATTAGAACCAACATATGTGACGAGCTAGTTTCATACCGCGGCGTTACTTGCTATATTAGTTAAAATAATTTTATTTTATAGAAATAAATGTACATATTCTTTATGATCGTATAGTTATATTATCTGTGATTTTACTATTATTTTAAATGTCAAAAAAATATGGATGTTTGTTACTCTTATACGTAAAAACGGTTCAACCGATTTGTATTAGATTTGATTCGCTATGTTGTAAAAGTCACAAAATCGATTCATAATTATTTACACATTTATACTTATATTAAAAAAAAACATAAGTACAAAAAATGTAAAATATATAACATAAGACGTACAAAAAATGTAAAATGTAAAAATATAAAATACAAAAATTTTTGTATGTGTGTTCCACGTGTTCCTTTCAAACTGCTAAAACAACGAATCATTTATGATCGAATGTTGCTATAACCACAGATAGTCTATAAGTAGTTTGAACTAAAAATAATGAAACAGGTCGTCTATATTCATAACTCTTATCTTGATTGGCGCCCGTCCTGACGTCTGCAAAAACAAACAATTATACTTCACTCGTTTTATTTTATTACTTGCCAATACTTTATTATACTAGTGGTCCGTCCCGGCTTCGCCCGTGGTTACATTTATAACCTACTAGCTTTCCACCCGCAGCTTCGCCCGCGCCAACAACCAACGCTTCGCTCTATACCAAATTTCATCCAAATTGGTTCAGTAGTTAAGGCGTGATTGTGTAACAGACAGACAGACAGAGTTACTTTCGCATTTATAATATTAGTATGGACTAGCTGTGCTCTGCCGTTATATCCACAGTGCTTCGCTCCTGTTGGTCTTAGCGAGATGATATTATATAGCCTATAGCCTTCCTCTATAAATGTGCTATCTAACACCGAAAGAATTTTTCAAATCGGACCAGTAGTTCCCGAGATTAGCGTGTTCAAACAAATAAACAAACACACAAACAAACAAAAAAACTCTTCAGCTTTATAATATTAGTAAGTATAGATAACGAGACAGACATTTGCGTAAAATGTAGAAAAATATTATTATGACCTAAAAAATTAACACAGGAAATGAAATATTCGTTATAACTATCAAAATATCGTAATAAATAAGGTTACAGTATAAAATTTAATGATTTGAATTGATATAAAAAGAATTTTTTTTTATGAAAAACTAGCGGTCCGCCCCGGCTTCGCCCGTGGTACATGTTTACGTTTTCTCTACATAAGAACCATCCTCGTACTTCAAGGAATATAATAAAAAAAGAATCATCGAAATCGGTTCAGCCGTTCTCGAGTTATGCGCTTACCAACACATTTTGCGATTCATTTTTATATATAAGAGAAGATTGTTTAACTAATATCCTTGTCAAATATAATTATAATTTAAAGGTTGTATGGTTTTCGATGGAATTTGGCCAAAAGATAACTTCCAAAATAAACGAAACAGAGACGATCGGATTTATCGGGCCCTCTAGCTTTGTCCGTGCTATGGAGTTTCTTGCCGGTTCTTCTCCATAGATACTGCTTTCCGAATCGGTGGTAAATGTCAAATAATTTGGAAAATCCAAAAGTGCACGCCTCATAATTTTTTTTTAATAAATATTTATTAATTATTATTTTTGTTTATTTAATAACAATTAAACCACATCGAATCAGACCCTGAAAAATGAAAGGGTTCTATTCCTGAGCATACTCAAGCGTAAGAGAAAAAAAAAGACTCGATTAGTAAAGTATTTCGGTCGCTATCGTGTTAACAAGAAAAAGGATCCGCATATACAGACACAAGGACGTCCAAGACAGAACTTTTTTAAACTGTTTTTTAACTAGTTTAAATAACAAAAATGACATCAAAAATATCATGAACGTTAAAAATAGTGTTTTTTCTTAATATGTGTGTGTATGTATTATCTTACAAGTGCAATGTATGATACATAAAGACATTTTAAGTTTGAAAAATCAGATGTTTTGCGCGAAGTGACAGTAGTACCCACCTCAACGCTTCGCTTATGAGGCGTGCAAAATATGTTATGACTGTGGTTATGAATATATGTTGTGACGATTCGAAAGTGCTTCTAGAAGACGACTAATTATTGAATAAATGTTTGAGTTTGAGTTCACATGTCCAGTAGTTCCTAGGTCAAAACTCTTTCGCTTGATAAATTAAAAAAATAATTGGCTCCTTAATTGTGATGTGTATAGGCAAGCAGGGGCAATTTTGAGAACAGCTGAAATTGCTCCGACCACCGACCAACCGAGATTGTTCCAATATTGCCCCTGCGGCAGGTACGTGAGTAGCCAGCCTTAGTAGAGTCTATGTCTAGCTTAGTCTATGAATACACCATTTGACTTAGGTCTAAAAAGGTTTCCCGAAGAGCGTTTTGTCCTATAAAGTGTTGTTCACAATAGACCTCTTAAAATACAGCTTTTAACCTTTGAAACAGAGTTTTTTATTCGTAGGAATATTATAGGTAAGCTAGCTTGTTGCCTGCGGCTTTTCTTCTGTAAATTGTAGAAAAATATCTATATTTATAGTGATACAAGTATTCATCAAAATTTGTGCAGCGCTGCGGATTTTTATTGCGGTAAAAAGTAGTGAAAAAATCTAATCTATCTCTTTGGTAAATTTTGTTTTCCGTTCGGTGTGTTAAAGATTTAAATATCTATTTAGGACATACGTTTTTTACTTATAACCATAGGAGAGAAGCCATGGGCTACGCGTAGTCTTAAAAGAAACATATTAATTACAAGGTTTCCGCCCGCGGCTTCGCCCGCGCAGTCAAAGAAAAACCGGCATAGTTCCCGTTCCCGTGGGTTTTCCGGGATTGAGTCATTTTTCCGGGATAAAAAGTAGCCTATGTCCTTTCTCTGGTATCAAAATATCTCCATACCAAATTTCATAAAAATTGGTTCAGTAGTTTAGGCGTGATTGAGTAACAGACAGACAGACAGAGTTACTTTTGCATTTATAATATTAGTGGATTAAAAAATTTCGTTTCAGAATCGTTCGCGCGTTCATATTATGTCAGTCAGTCAGTCAGTAAGTAAGTCAATTTCCTTTATAAACAGCTATAAGATTAAAGTATATTTGAAATAGAATAGAAAAAATATTTATCTTCCCTCAGTATCGAATTGTACTAAAAAATACACACTTCAATGATTTTGTCGCTCCAATGCGCAAGCGGATGCGTCGGGAATAAACATGGCGGCGATCTATAGATCATTTATAGATCAATGACGTTCTATTGATATGCGTAGGGATTTATAGTTTGACGGGACGGCGTTCGGGAGTTTGAATCGCGAAAATGTAGTAATTGAAAAACAAAATTGAAAATTTTCGTTCCAGGAATTTTTGGTGGTGTGACATAGGTATTAAAATGGTATTGAAGATAGACAAGTGATAACTGCGTTAAAAACAACCGACTTCAAACTTGCACTTGCAACATTTACAAATACAGACAAAAATGCTCATAAAATAAAAACTACTGGGCCTATCCGAATAAAATTTTTATGGGACCAATTCGACACCATCCCGCATCGAACAAAAAAAGAATCACGTAAATCGGTTCAGAAACCACGGAGTAATCGGTGTACATACATAAAAAAAAAACATACCGGCCGAATTGATAACCTCCTCCTTTTATTTGAAGTCGGTAAAAAATATCGACATACGTTACGTCTATAAAAATTGGTTTTGTTTGTAAAAATCATAATTGAATCAATAAAAAGAATATTACTTATGATAAGTTCTTTAAATTTTACAAAGTTAACGGTTGACTTAATACTTGAAAACATTTATCCCTTCTATTGAAATCGGTTAGCATCAAAATAACATTGCAACTTTGCCCACTTGGCCACCTTTATTAAGGCCTAAAACTGTCTGTATCAGTACAAAGAAAATATGTCCTAAAAATTTTCCATTTAAAATCCTTAAAAAATTATCTACAATTTTCAAAACTACTTCATCACAACAAGACGTGTTCATAGGATGTCACCCTCGCGACAAAATTTCCGCTTCCGCCGGAAGCGGCGCCATTTTATCGGCTTGACAAGATGTCGGCGAGATATTTTTATATTAGTTGTATGATTTAAGAGGTGCACTACACCTGCAATATGATTGTAACTATGAATTTAATAATCATGAGGCGCAGTTTCACCCGCGAAAAAACCAAGGACATAAAATTATATCTCATATTTTAATTCTTTAGGGGTTGATTTTTAGGAAAAATGTGTGGTATGATTAACAGACATAGTAAGTATATAAAATAACACCTTTTTTTAATATTATGAATTGCACAAAAAATACACGTATGTATCTACATGTAAGCCATTTTGTTAAAAAACTAAAAACTATGTACAAAAAAAAAGGTGTGCGTGTACTAGCGTACACACGTAGTGAAATTTATTTCTCAAAAAATAATTTACTATATGCAACTTTACAGAAATACGTCGAATCACGCGTGGTAGGGATAAGAAAAAGATGGCGCGTAACGGAAAAATGTCACGCGTAACGAAAAAATGTTACACTAAATTTTTTTCCAACCCCCATAAAGAAGTTTCACTTCAAAAACTAAATATGCTGTAAATTGCTGCTTAAATTAGCCGTGAAATCCTAACAGAGAAATTTTGCATATTTTATTATGTCTAAAATACAAATAAAAACTGAAAAATATCGTCATAATGAGCTACCCTCAGAAATGAAAGTAGAACGGATGATACAAATTTCCTGTTTCTGGGATCGACCTACATCGCATCTAGACTTAACTATAAACTTGTGATAATATGTACGTTATTATTTCTTAAATTTATGATTTAACTAGCGGTCCGCCCCGGCTTCGCCCGTGGTACATATTTACGTTTTCTCTACATAAGAACCATCCTCATACTTCAAGGAATATAATAAAAAAAGAATTATCGAAATCGGTTCAGTCGTTCACACGTGATGCCGTGACAACGCGAAACGGGTTTAATTTATATATAACTAGCGGTCCGCCCGGCTTCGCCCGTGGTACATATGAAAAATAGATGTTGGCCGATTCTCAGACTTACCCGATATGCACAGAAAATTTCATGAGAATCGGTCCACCCGTTTCGGAGGAGTATGCAGACTAACATTGTGACACGAGAATTTTATATATAAGAAGATATACTAGAGGTCCGCCCCGGCTTCGCCCGTGGTACATATTTCGCAATAAAAGGTAGCCTATGTCCTTTCTCGGGTATCAAAATATCTCTATACCAAATTTCATGCAAATTGGTTCAGTAGTTTAGGCGTGATTGAGTAACAGACAGACAGAGTTACTTTCGCATTTATAATATTAGTATGGATGTAGATAACCCATGATAATGCGATATTGAGATGATAAAACACATAGGCATATAAAACCGAAAGCGTAGAAGAAATTGATTGCTCTGGCGGGATCACGGGTGGCCAAGTGTTTGAGTATAGCAGAAAGACGCGGGTTCGAATTCCGCCAGATGAACATTTTTTTCCTAATCTTTAATTTCTCAACATGAATGAATTATTAAAGCGGTAAGATAGCGACGAAGTTTCCAAGATCGCGTCATGGCAATACCGTCACGTCATGGAGTAAGGCGACGATTTTGGTATCTTTGAATCTTGCCACGGAAGTTTCACGTCTGACACGTGTGCTCGGGACACACGTTCTTGTTTTGTGTACCTATTACTTACTAGTTTTATTTTGAGTACGTAATATACTTATAAATTTTAATGAAAATGGCCGTTGGCGAAACCGAGGCATATTTATGAATGTCAAGAATAGGTCAGAAGTTAGGCGTGGTCTAGATCCATTGTCTAAATGTCTAGATTCCAGGTCTTAAGTTATATTGTCTTGCATCATCTCGTTAAAGAGATTTATTTATTTTATTTATTATTTATTACACTTTATTGTAATACAACCATTATATAACAAAAAAAAACAATAAAAAGAAGATATATGGTACGAGAAGGACGTATTACAATTGGCGGCCTTATCACTAAGCAGTGATCTCTGCCAGGCAACCAAGCGGCAAAAAAGCGAAATATTTAATAATAGTTTTTTAATTGAGCTGAAATTAGAAAAATCATAAAAAGAGATTATTTTGTAGTGGGTATGAAATGAGGGTTTTTCAACTGAATGATATTAAATGCTTTTTCTTTCTAACTAATCAATTCTAATAAAAAAAAATGTATGCGTGTACTAGAGTACACACGTAAGAAGTGAAACTTCTTTATGACCTTTAAAATGTCACGAGTATGGCGTAACGCAAAAATGTCACGCGTACGGCGTAACGCAAAAATGTCACGCGTACGGCGTAACGCAAAAATGTTACACTTAATTTTTGTCCAACCCCGATAAAGAAGTTTCACTTCAAAAAATGTTGTGTGGTTTTATTTAACCACGGTAAAAGTAAAACTGTTCGAACGGTTCCGAACACTGCTTTATACCTACTCGGCAGCCGACCGTCACGCGACATGCGCTACACAGACCAAAAAGTTTGAGACGATGTAATAAAAGTTTCACTTTAAAAACGTTTGAATCTAGATAGCTGTTTAGGTTTAAAAAAAAAAGTTATCTTCCTATGAATATTAATAGTAAGTAGATTTAAAACAAGGTTTTTCTCGTGGTACATAGATAAAAAAGAACGTGTGTGGCTGTGTGCCGAGCACATGTGTCAGAAGTGAAACTTCTTTTGCAAGATTCAAAAATATGAAATCGTCGCCTTACGCCATGACATGACGGTATTTCCATGACGTGACGGTATTGCCATGACGCGACGTTGAAATTTTACTCTCAACGCGCCTAAAGAAGTTTCAAAAAACAGTCATTGGTCGACGGTCCATTTATCCAGGAAGGCATCATGACGCTAAGACCAATAGAAGAGGAGTAATGCGGGTGAAACCGCGAAGCACAGCGAGTTAAATATAATAGTAGAATATATTATAGTGATAAATATCTATAAATATACGAGACAGTAAATAAATCTCATCAAAGTGTGACATTGTTCCATCTGTCAAATTTGGAGAGATGCCACGGCCATCTTGGAATTAATGTCATTTTAATTTTCAAAACGACCATGACAGCTATTAGACTATATATTAATTCAAACTCAAACTCAAACATTTATTTATTCAATTAGACTTCTTCTAGAAGCACTTTTGAAACGTCATTAAGTACATATTTTTAACATTTACCACCGATTCGGAAAGCAGTATCTACGGAGAAGAATCGGCAAGAAACTCTATAGTTGCTCAATTACTAACCCAGGCTTTGTTTAGGTTTTAAAACATAATTATTAATATGATTTTTTTTCTTCCTATCTTCTACACCTGTGTCCTGTATCATTGTACCGATTTTGATGAAATTTAGATCAGTTGAAAGGACACTACACCACCTGTGTGGCATAGTGGCAATTTACCTGCTTAAATAAATAAAGAAAAAAATATTTTTCATGAAGAAGTGTATCAATATGCACATTTGACTTTTCTTAAACTAAATCAGACCACATTCCCAAATTAAAGACATACAATAAATAAAAATTTAATCTACGGAACCCACAGGAGTAGATCTCGACACCCCCTTTAACAAAGGTCTCTATTGTCCCTAATCCGAAGACTTATTGCAGTTGATCCTAACACTTCTGATTAAATGGGAGGTATCTTTTTTATATTTTTACATCCTACTAGCGGTCCGCCCCGGCTTCGCCCGTGGTACATATGAAAAATAGATGTTGGCCAATTCTCAGACTTACCCGATATGCACAGAAAATTTCATGAGAATCGGTCCACCCGTTTCGGAGGAGTATGCAGACTAACATTGTGACACGAGAATTTTATATATAAGACTAGCGGCCCGCCCCGGCTTCGCCCGTGGTACATATGAAAAATAGATGTTGGCCGATTCTCAGACTTACCCGATATGCACAGAAAATTTCATGAGAATCGGTCCACCCGTTTCGGAGGAGTATGCAGACTAACATTGTGACACGAGAATTTTATATATAAGATAATATAATACATATAATATTATAAATATGAAAGTTTGTATGGATGTTTGTTACTCTTTCACGTAAAAACTACAGAACCGATTACAATGAAATTTATCACACATATAGAGGGTAACTTGGATTAACACATAGGATAGGTTTTATCCCGGAAATCCCACGGGAACGGGAACTATGCGGGTTTTCCTTTGAAAACGCGGGCGAAGCCGCGGGCGGAAATCTAGTCTTTTATATTTTTACATCCTGCTAATATTATAAATACGAAAGTTTGTGAGGATGGATGGATGGATGTTTGTTACTCTTTCACGCAAATACTACTGAACCGATTACAATTTTATTTGGTACGTAGGTATCTTAAGACCCAGAATAAGACATAGGCTACTTTTTATTCCGGAAATCCCACAGGAACAGGAATTATGGGCGTTTATGAAAACAAGGGCGAAGCCGCGGGCGGAAATCTAGTGGTCTTTATTTTGAAAAGTCATGACGGAAGAAGGGCCCAAAGGCTATTTTTAAAAAGAGTGACGTCA
>CAJQZN010040984.1:0-11759 GCA_907164685.1 Colias eurytheme | reverse complement strand
ATTATTTAGTAGTTTGAGGGTAGTCGTTTATCGTCGTTGCGCCGACAGTCATATTTAGTCGAAACTTTGATATAATTTATCGCTCCAGAAATTTGTAAAATTAAAATAGTTATTTTTATTTATTTCGTTGTAATTTCGTCAGATTAATTTTTAAATAGTATAAAAATATCTGAAACATACGAAGTCACGGGCACAAGCTAGCAAGTCAATAAGTTACATTGTAACTGAGTCGGCACAATGCTATGCGTTGATTAAATAATATGTGAATCCAGTGGCTGAGCGAAGCGATAAGATTTTATAGTTTAAGGAACTTTACCTTAGCAGGTTCGTTTAATCATACTGAAATGTGCATTTAAATCAGGAAGGGTTCTTTAAGAAGCTTCTTAATCACTATTATATAAAAAATTACGCAGAGAAGATGCGGCAAGATTCAGTATTTATTAACCGACTTCAAAAAAAAGGAGGAGGTTATCAATTCGGCCGGTATGTTTTTTTTTTATGTATGTACACCGATTACTCCGTGGTTTCTGAACCGATTTACGTGATTCTTTTTTTGTTCGATGCGGGATGGTGTCGAATTGGTCCCATAAAAATTTTATTCGGATAGGCCCAGTAGTTTTTATTTTATGAGCATTTTTGTCTGTATTTGTAAATGTTGCAAGTGCAAGTTTGAAGTCGGTTGTTTTTAACGCAGTTATTGACTTGTTTTTAATTGTTACCGTTATGGAATAAGAGGAACATTTTTATTATTTTCTTGAATAAATTGTAGCCTTTGTACTTTGGACCAAAATAACACAATATCTTTGACCTTCATACATTTCAGATATTCGAAAATTATATAAAATTTTATTTGTAGCCTTTTTGTAGTAGCATGCATAGCTTTGCTATAGCCTCGCTTGGCATAGCGCACATACCTAATACACGAGTATACTTAAGATATACTTGTAGGTGCGAATTGCATTCTTAGTTAATTAAAAAGTCTAGCCAACTTAATGTTCGATATAAGCACTAACTTAAGCCTACTAATGAGGTAGTTATATGAATTACTAGCTTTCCGCCCGCGGCTTCGCCCGCGTTTTCAAAGAAAAACCTGTTCCCGTAGGATTTCCGGGATAAAACCTATCCTATGTCCTTTCTCGGGTATTAAAATATCTCTATACCAAATTTCATGCAAATTGGTTCAGTAGTTAAGGCGTGATTGAGTAACAGACAGACAGAGTTACTTTCGGATTTATAATATTAAGTATGGATATTAATACTAGTTAATATCGCGGTTTTTATCGTAATTTGGTTAGTATAAATATAATACCTATGTTATGTTATGTTATTTTGGGCTATAATCTATGTGGGGGTTAAATTTTTGCTGAATCGGTTCAGTAGTTTATGTGTAACAGTGGAAAAATCTATATTTTTTTTAATGTCAACGAATTATCTTAATATTATAAAAAGATTGCGCTTTTTGCTAAAAAAAAGGTTAAAGAGTAGTAAATATATTAGACTAGGCTATAATCTATCTGGATTCTAAATTATAGCCGAATCGGTTTAGCGGTTTTCGAGTAGTGAAAAACATTTTCACAAACATAACTTTATTTTCAGTTAAATCCTAATTACCTGCTTGTATTGGTAATCTGCGTACTTTTGTAGACACAAATAAGGAAAGTTGTCACCTTGGACAAAAGTCAAAACGTATCAAAATTGGAACATCATTTCCCTACATTAGCTACTTCAAACTTATCCCAGCAGATGTACTTCCAATAAAATAAATTAAATCCTTTTGGCCCTTGCCCCACTGTGGGGGCAAGTGTTACAGGTTACAGGTCGAGTTGGGGACGAAATGTTTGATTCAATTGGTTCTTTTATATATTTACTAGCTTACTGCCCGCGGCTTCGCCCGCTTTGTCTAAAACCTAATAAATTATATACTAAAACCTTCCTCTTGAATCACTTTATCTATTTAAAAAAACGCATCAAAATCCGTTGCGTAGTTTTAAAGATTTAAGCATACAAAGGGACAGAGGGCCAGAGAAAGCGACTTTGTTTTATACTATGTAGTGATTGTCCCTTGGCCCAATTAGGAAATCTAGAATTGCTTACTATGTATTTAGGAATAAAAGACTACCTAGGAATTTAAGAAAAATATATGAATACAATATTCGAACTAGATAAACTACCTTATGTAGTTTCCTAAAATATTCAGAAGTTAAAATTCTCATCAAAATCGATTCAGTCGCTTACAACCTTTATATTGTTGTTAAAATGGATGAATTAAAAATTTGTCGATGCATTTAAAAAATTACATCAAAATTAGATACAGTTCATAACAAATACATTTAAATATTCAATTAATGATCTCAAAAAAATATAGTACACGATTTAAAAACCGCATCAAAATCGATAAAGCCCGTGTGAACCTTCAACGTAAATAGCTAACACAATAATTATAATAGGAAAAATAAAAACACAAAAACCGGAACGAACGTGAAGGACTATGACACAGTGTAATGTAATACAGAGACTGTAATATATTTATTTTATAGCTATGACATTTTATTTATTACGAGCAAAAGCTTGTTTTTGTAGTTTTGCTCTATGATATATAAAAAAGCTAGATACGTTACCCGCTCTCTATTTTGGCAAGAAAAAACTCAGCTAAGTGCCCGAGTTTCACTTAGTCACGCACCATTCAGCGTCGTGGCTGGACGTTCTTTTTTATATTTTAATCGGCAGTTGTTATTACGAAGTACATGAGTGAGACATGTATTATGTCTCGTGCGTGAGAGTGAAAGAGAGAACAACTGTATTGGTGATAATGCGTTACTAAGTAGGTATGTATTAATTACGCTGTTTTTCAGTGCAATGATGTTGGCGTGTGCCGCGTCTACTAATATAATAGAGTCATTGGTTTTGCTTATGTGTTTCTTGTATATGTATGTATAAGCTTCAAACTTGCTTCAAAAAGCAAAGCTTCATGAAAATTAGCTCAGTAATTTTCAGGTGTATATCTTTATAAGATTTAGTTTGTAAAAATTTATATTTCGGTTATTGATGTGAACAAAAAAAATTACGTGTGGCACTCGAGGACTGCCGCGGTATAGCATCGCTGTAGCTGTGCCAGTTGGAGGGGGTGTTAGGTTTTTTCGTTACGGAATTTTTACATTCGGTCGCCGAGCTCAAAGTCTGAGATAAAAGCTACGCAATAGATTAAAAAAATTGTTAAAACAGCTGTAAATAATCGATTCCATGCACGAGGGATCATAACAGAAAACTGGTCAGTAACAAATTGGTCTGGTTTCGTCAGATATAAATAACAAAATAACTACGAAAAACATTTATTTATTCAATTAGACTTCTTTTAGAAACACTTTCGAATCGTCATTACATATTTTTAACAATTACCACCGAAACTCTACTATTCCTCGTAGAATCATGAATTTGGTGTCATTATTTTACTAGCAATATTGAAAAAATAATTAATTATAATATAACAACAAAGTTATATTACAAATATTCATACTTGAATAAATTCACGACTTTTACGATTTACGATTTCTCCATTTATTATACCAAATCATGAAATTACTGAACTATTTATAATATGACTATATATTTTTTGCGATTATTAAAATATTTTCAATAAAATTCGCGACCTCTACATAAAATTACTCTGCCCAGGTAATGAACCAGCGAGTACATCGACCTTCCATGGACAACCACTGCACATACCTACCTTGTACATAGATCGCAACTTAATCTAACTTAGCCTACTATGTGCGGAGGTTCGAAACGGATGGGCCGGTTTTGATGCAAATTTAAAAAGGATAAGTTAATTTATTTATGTCGTAATTTACATTTATTCATTTAAGTTACTTAATTTTTTATCCGAAAGTGGAAGTTTTCAGGAAATTTAGTTTATGTATGTGTTATTGTATGTCCATATTAGGTATCTATTGAACGGCTGAACCGATTCCTACGATTTTCATTGATAACTAGCGGTCCGCCCCGGCTTCGCCCGTGGTACATATTTACGTTTTCTCTACATAAAAACCATCCTCGTACTTCAAGGAATATAATAAAAAAAGAATTATCGAAATCGGTTCAGCCTTTCTCGAGTTATGCGCTTACCAACACATTTTGCGATTCATTTTTATATATAAAGAGAAGATATGAAGATAGCACAGCTTAAAATAATAATATTTAAAATCATTCGGTCACTAAACTCAAACTGAAACATTTATTTTTTAAATAAAACTTCTTGAAGAAGCACTTTTGAATCGTCATAACATTTACCTGTGGTCATAACATAGACTTTTTACGTCCTAAAGATTCTTTACGTCCTTGCGCGAACGAAGTCGCGGGTATAAGTTGTACATGGTTCTACTATAATATAATTTTAATAGCATTTACCTACAAGTCGTGAGAATTAGCTTCTATAACCATTCCTAAAAATAATAATAAACAACAAAAAAAATGCCAATGTAAATTTATAAAAGTCAACATTTTCATTTTGCTTCTTTCTTCGCTAATTAACTCCGAAACTACTGCACCGATTTCGAAAATTCTTTCACCAGTACAAAGCTACATTATCCCCGCATCATATAGTATATAGTTTATTCCATTTGAATCACAGACAAAGACAGGCGGGTATAACCTTTCAAAGGTCGATGACCGCACGGCCATGACAGATCGGCCGTGATCGTGCCTCATTGTTAACTTTTTGCTTTGTTTTTATTCTATTATTCAGTTATTTAGTTGCTACAGTGGTTGGATGCTGTGTGAGGATGGTTCTGGGTTCGATTATGATGAGTGGATGCGAAGTTACGAGGTTGATAAATATCAACCTCGTAACTTCGACACAATAATATTATGTCGTCGAGCTTTTGATTCTAAGACATTTCGGTTTCCTCACGATGTTTTCCTTCACCGTTAGAGCAGTGGAGATGTTACAATATGCGCAGATAAATTGAAAAATCAATTTTTTACTGGGCGGTCACTTATCGATATCAAGTCCAAGTTATCACCACTGAGCCACCACTGCTCGACTACTGACACTCACACAAATATGTTATTCGAATGTGTAAACAATGATATTAGTCTGTTATGCCTTGATCAATTTTTGAAGTGAAAACTTCTTTAGCGGCGTTGGGTATAAAATCTTAAACTCGCGTCAGGACACGTGGCCTGATCGAAAAAGCGTAAGACGGATGTTTTTTTTTTTTTTTTTTTGCCCTTATATTCCATGCGTAAGACCAAAATATCAAACATAATCAAGTTTTCACTTCTGCCGGCACTCCCGGAGTGCAACCCGTCTTTTTTTTATGAATAGATCGTCTTTGACGAAACTATCGATTGTCCACAGAATATGACTTTATTTTACCAAGATTGTTTATCTTAAAATTATCTGAAAATAGCCAATAAATAATAATTAACTTATGAGAATAATAAAACATTTAATGGCAATCAGACATACTCACTATATTACTTCTCAATCTTGTAACGATGTAATAATTTTCTACTAACCTGTAACAAAAATAAATAATTAATATTTAAACAACTCAGAGAAAAAAGACAGTTTACAGCATTATTGGTATATTTTCATCATAGAACGAGCATACAACGACACGGCATAACATTAGTATAATATCATCATCATCGGCCCCTATAATATGTCCCCACTTTGGCGCTAGCTCTTCACTCTCGTCGAGGTTAGGCGAGGCGAGGTTTAGCGAGGTTAAGCAAGGCGAGACAACACGAGGTTGTATCCATCTTCACTCTCGCCTTTGTTCAGTTCTCTCTGTGTCGCGAGCATAATGGACGTGCTTGAAGTGACAATAGCCGCAGCCCGCAACTCTATGCGTCTTTGCGTATATTAATTTTATTTATTTATTTATTTATTTTAGAATTTCCGACAGAGGATACAGATTCCATTCGTTACATCTAATCCAAGTACATGATCTTCTGCACATCTAATTATAGGAAATTACAGCGTTCAAAATGTTAATTACGATTACAATTCGTCAATTTATTAATTTAAATATTAGTTTAAAAAAAAATTAAAGAAATTTAATAAAATTAATTATATAGGTAAACCAAAAAAGTATTACAATTACAAATTTAAAATTACAATTATATTCGTCAAATTATAAAAAATATGATATATGTAATAAAAATTTAATGAGTAATTAATTATATACAGAATTCAAATAATTATTATTAAAATTGCAAATTTTATTCAATTACAATTATATTAAAATTTATTAAAATTAATCACTACAATAAAAGTATTTTTTTAAAGTATATCACACTTTATAAAGTTAGTTAGCATTGGAGAAGAAGGCGATGGTGGATAACGAAATATTGATTGATAACGAAAAGTCTTGTGGCATACTGATTGACTGAACGCGAGAATGTGGACGCCGCATCTCGCCTCGTCTGCTCTCGCGCCTCGCGTCCTTTGACTCGCGCCCAAAAAACCGACTCCAGGCGGAGACCAGACGAGGCGAGACGAGGCACGGCGATGTGACGCGAGGGCTCCGACTACACTCTCGTGCTCGCGTTCCCTCGCCTAGCCTCGACGAGAGTGAAGAGCTAGCATAAGACACAGACCACTATGTGTGTGGCCACAATCCACCACGCTGGCCAAGTGCGGGCAAATGTCACATGGCGAACTATTGATTCTTGGACATGCCGGTTTCTGAAGGATGTTTACAATATAATGCGCAGATTAATTGAAAAGTTCTTTTATTTTTTAGTATTAATGCACAGTCTACTTTCGAGCTTTCTTTTATAAATGACTAGCTGTGCCACACGGTTTTCCCGCATTGCTTTCCGATATTGGTCGTAACTAACATGATATTATAGCCTTCCTCGATAAATGGACTATCTAACAGTGAAAGTATTTTTCAAATCGGACCCGTGGTTCCTGAGATTACCGCGTTCAAACAAACAAACTCTTGAGCTCTCGGGATTTTGAAAATTCATCCCTAGATGGTAAAAAAATGTTGTGTGGTTTTATGAAACCACGGTAAAAGTGAAACTGTTCGAACGGTTCCGAACACTGCTTTGTGTAGCGCATGTCGCGTGACGGTCGCTGCGATACACGCGACATGCGCTACACAGACCAAACAGTTTGAGACGATCTAATAAAAGTTTCACTTTAAAAAAGGAGATAGTATGAAACTCCATTTATTTAGGTTAAGTGAAATACAGACAAATCTAGTTTTAACTCAGATAATAAATCTTGTTATATTCCCGTTAATTTTATTTCGTATTTCCTTTGGTAAAGATATCCTTGAATTAATATGGCCACTTGGATTCTTGAAAACGGGTCAAATGTTCTTTAGGACAGGCCTCGGGAATGAAAAATTCAGATTTTTAACCGACAGCGTCAGGGTTTTTGAGTATCGCTCTGTAGCGTAAATAATTGAGGTGTCGTTATGTCGTAGATTTTTAATTGTGACTTTTGACTATGACTATATCACTATCACTACATAGTATAAAACAAAGTCACTTTCTCTGTCCCTATGTCCCTTTGTATGCTTAAATCTTTAAAACTACTCTTTTTTTAATAGATAGAGTGATTCAAGAGGAAGGTTTTAGTATATAATTATTTTATTTTAGGTTTTAGACAAAGCGGGCGAAGCCGCGGGCGGTAAGCTAGTCTATCTATCTATATATCTATGTACATACACGAGAGTGTTAAATCTAGGAATTGTATAATATCCCTAGTCAGTCAGTGCTGGTCCATTTGCACTCTAAAACTATGTCCGTTTGCTATTTAGGAAATTTCCTAGGAAATGTGCCTAGTGTCATTTCCGAACGATTTTAGGAATTACATACTTAATATATAGCCTAGGAATTTTATACAGGGTTACAGGAAAAGTCGATGTAGATTCGTTAAGGGCATATTATAGTACACATCATTTCTGAATGATTTCACTATGGAACCCCCCATCCTAAACTTCACCGTTTTCGAGATATTCGAGTTTTGATTTTTTTTATGAAAATGCCCAATTTTTCGGCTATTCAATTAAATAGTTTGAATTTTTTTGACTTTTATGATTATTTTTTTGGTTTTTTACATGAAGAATGAGATGCTTAATTACCTCAACGACTAAAATTTCACGTAAGTTAACTAAATAGGTCATGGTAGACGATCGAAACTTTAGAAAATAAGTACAAATTATAAAACAATATTTTTCTTTTCTGGATATCTCAAAAAAATATTATGGCACTTGTTCTGCAGATGTGCTTAAAAACATCTACATCTACATATTAGCGGTAACTAACATAATATTATCAAAATTTTATGATATAAAACGGAAAGGGAGGAGTTTGTTTGTTTTTTTTATTTCAACGAAATCTCAGGAACTACTGCAACGATTTCAAAAATTCTTTCACCATTGGACATGTACGTAATCCCTGAGTGCTATAGACATGTACCACAGGCGAAACCGGGACGGACCGCTAGTAGAAAAAAAGACGTGTGGCACTCGGGGACTGCCGCGGTAAAGCTATTGCATGCTATGCCTTCAAGCCACACCTCCGTGCCCGTCGGAGTAGGGAGCGTGAGGTTTTTTCGTTACGGAATTTCTGGATTCGGTCCCCGCGCTCAAGGTCCGCGATAGAAGCTATGCAATAGCTTAATAAATATATAAATGGAAGTTTAACTTCATCACAACACAGCAATGTAAGAAGCAAGTTTTCCTTATGAGAAAAGTTGCGTAGCTTATCAGCAAATAAAAATCACTTCTATCTATCATTATTAATAGTTTTTTCATTTGGCGTACAGCCAGGAGCCGTCGCCTGTGTATCTAGTCGGAAGATGAATGGATTAGCCATACATACAGAACTAATGCTTAGAATTCTAGAGAAGTTAGGGTGTCTATCTATATAGGTTAATGGGATTCTTTGATTTAAATGTATGTTTATTTTTAACTTGATACATGAGTGTCGATGTAATAATAGTTATGTTTCTTTATTGATTGAAAGAATCTTATTGACATTTTTTCAGCCGTTTGGAAGCTTCACATCATCATCATCATCACTACATAGTATAAAACAAAGTCGCTTTCTTTGTCCCTATGTCCCTTTGTATGCTTAAATCTTTAAAACTACGCAACGGATTTTGATGCGGTTTTTTTAATAGATAGAGCGATTCAAGAGGAAGGTTTTAGTATATAATTTACTAGGTTTCCGCCCGCGGCTTCGCCCGCGCAGTCAAAGACAAAACCCGCATAATTCCCGTTCCTATGGGATTTCCGGGATTGCGTCATTTTCCCGGGATAAAAAGTAGCCTATGTCCTTTCTCGGGTATCAAAATATCTCCATACCAAATTTCATGAAAATTGGTTCAGTAGTTTAGGCGTGATTGAGTAACAGACAGACAGACATAGTTACTTTCGCATTTATAATATTAGTATGGATTAGGTTTTACTTTTTAGACGAAGCGGGCGAAGCCGCGGCCGGTAAGCTAGTGATAGATAATTAATGAGTGTCGATGTTCATAGTTATGTCTACTTTATTGATTAAAAGAATGTTATTGATATTTTTTCAGCCATTTGGGAGCTTTAGATATAAAGCTCCCAAATGAAAATGTAGAAAAAATGTTTTTAACCGGTTTATTAGGTTTTGAGTAAAACCATTACAAACAAAATTATTTAAACGATCTAATGAATGATGCTTCTACTTCTAATCTATACTATAATATTATTATAAAGCTGAAGAGTTTGTTTGTTTGAACGCGCTAATCTCAGGAATTACTGGTCCGATTTGAAAAATTCTTGCGGTGTTAGATAGCCCATTTATCGAGGAAGGCTTTATAATATCATCACGCTAAAGACCAACAGGAGTGAAGCGCTCCGGGTAAAACCGCAGGGCACAGCTAGTAAAAAATGAATCGTCAAATGTGTTACTAAGCGCAAAGCTCGAGAACGGCTAAACTGTTTTTGTTAATTCTTTTTTTATAATAACCTTTTAGTATGAGGATGGTTCTTATCGAGAGAAAACGTAAACATGTACCACGGGCGAAGCCGGGGCGGACCGCAAGTATTTACATATTATGTGTATTACAATAAAATTCATATATGCTCATCTGTATGTTAGTTACTGAAACATACATACAAAAAAAAAGACGGGTTGCACTCCGGGAGTGCCGGCAGAAGTGAAAACTTCATTATTAACGTTGAGCATGTTTGATATCCATCCGTCTTACGCTTTTTGGTCACGTGTCCTGACGCGAGTTTAAGATTTTATACCCATTACAGAAAAAGTGCTCAACGCCGCTAAAGAAGTTTTCACTTCAAAAATATTTGTAAATATTAGAAAAACTATCTTTATTTGCATTTATATTTGAAACAGACCCAGAAACCCAGCCAAAGACTGACTTGTTATTTAAAAATACTTATTTTATGAAAGAAAGCGAAACTTTACGATGTAACGTGAACCCATCCTGATGTTAACCGCACGTAATGTTGGCTTAACCCCATTAATCTCTTGATGGAGACCGAAATAAACGGTTGAAAAAGTCATAAATATGTAATTTATTTGATTTATTATTTTTGGATCTATCTGATTTTGAAAGCTAAGCTTTGATGATTTCTTTCACAAAAACTAAAATATATATAAACACGACAAAAAAATAAGATATTTTTAACTGAATTTATCTATACTATCATTCTATACTAATTTTATAAAGCTGAAGAGTTTGTTTGTTTGAACGCGCTAATCTCAGGAACTAGGAGATACGATGTAGGAGGAACGGCTGGAGTCACGAAGCTCTTTTTCCCAAGCGCTGCTGCTGCATACAAGGTAGTCGGGAAAATAAACGTTTGAACGCGCTAATCTCAGGAACTAGGAGATACGATGTAGGAGGAACGGCTGGAGTCACGAAGCTCTTTTTCCCAAGCGCTGCTGCTGCATACAAGGTAGTCGGGAAAATAAACATCACACACCACACCACACAAGTACTGACTGGTCACGGCGGATTCGCCTTCTACTTGAACAGATTCAAGCTGAAGGATAATCCGTCGTGTTTATGTCAGCCTGGAGTTGAGGAGACGGTTCCTCACCTGTTACTCGAGTGCCCAATTTTTGCAAGCAATAGATATGCTATTGAACAAAAATTGGGCATGGCGATGACGGGTGAGAATCTGCCTTCTGCCCTGGGGGACAAGTGTAGGGATGCGTTCCTACAATATTGTAGAAATATTGTAGTCGTAGTCAACCAAAGGAATAGTGTGTGATATTAGTTAGCTCTTTACTGTGATATAGGATTAAGTTGAGTGTTTTTGTGCCGTGTTTTTACCGAATTTTTTATAATAATTTTAATTTTACAGCATTTTCAGCAATTATTGTATAATATTTTAGTCATTTTATTTGTAATTTAATCCAGTATTTTTTATCTTGTTTTAAAGTAGTATGTTATATTGTATTTTTTAATTGTAATTTAATATTATCTATACAAAAAAATAAATAAAAAAGCAAAAAATGTCTCTGGACTATAATCCAGAGGTGGCGCGAACACCCTGTGATGACGGGTGCCTTTAAAAAAAAAAAAAAAAAAAAAAAAACAAAGTCGCTTTCTCTGTCCCTATGTCCCTTTGTATGCTTAAATCTTTAAAACTACGCAACGGAATCTGATGCGGTTTTTTTAATAGATAGAGTGATTCAAGAGGAAGGTTTTAGTGTATAATTTATAAGGTTTTAGACAAAGCTGCCGGGCGATGGAGCGGGGATTTAGTCCATCGTCCGGAGAGATGTGG
>CAJQZN010040983.1:66494-95998 GCA_907164685.1 Colias eurytheme | reverse complement strand
TGAAAATATATTTAATATATGTATATACATATTACTTTTAAAACTTAGCAAACTGTATTATAGGGATAAACATGTTTCCATAAACTTTGGGAAACAATTCTACTATTACACCGAGGATGTAATAATCACACGGCACAGGATGAAATATGTACCTGCACTCACCGGCAGAATACATCATGTAGATAGGGAACCATTCCAAAAAATAGGCATCACTTCAGATGATAAAATCAGTCTAAAAAGTTTCAATTATAAAATACTAGTGGTCCGCCCCGGCTTCGCCCGTGGTACATATTTCGCAATAAAAGGTAGCCTATGTCCTTTCTCAGGTATCAAAATATCTACATACCAAATTTCACGCAAATTGGTTCAATAGTTTAGGCGTGATCGAGTAACAGACAGACAGACAGAGTTACTTTCGCATTTATAATATTAGTATGGATCTATTTCTTCAACTCCACCTATTTATTTACTTCAGAATTTCTACGACTATTCCACATTATGTACTGCCCCATTATCCAACATCTAGCCGAGCCAGAATGAATTGAAATATCATACAATCATACAATTGAGGTTTTTAAGGGCCCCGTATAAAGGAATAAAAGATGAAGACAAGGAAGATTGTTCAATGCACTGCAGTTAAGCGCATTGAATAGCTGAATAGATGATGGGTACCCGTGCTCGGTTGTTGACCTTACACACCTGGACACTCAACCTAGGCCAGGGTTGACGATTTTAATTGGAATTATAATCAATAATTAGTTCGATTTATTGTGTACATGTGATAACATCACATGAAGAAATGAATTAATGAGAAGACTTTTTCTTACTCTTTGATATGCAAAAGCTGTAGACAATAAAACAAATGGATATACTATTGAATCGCCTAATTCACTAAATAAGCAATTATATGGAAAGGAATGATCATTATTAAAGTTAAATTAATTTAAAACTTCATTGAATTCCTTGCAGTCCTAGCAAGTTATTAGATACGCGGAAGAAAGCCCCAATTGCAAATACAATAATTTAAGACTAAAAATAACAGCCAATATTGATCCAGACAACTTTTACTCCGAATAAAACTTACTATCCTACACTTATGCTTATCCACAATAAAAAGGGGAAACTTAGTTTTACTTGTAGGGCATTCGTAATGTGGCAACTGGCAGGTAGCTATTCTTAAAAATATCCGCTATGATAGTCACGAAATTTTACCATCATAAGTCTAATCTTGGTAAGAAAAATATGTATTGTTGAAGGAAATTTTTGCGAATGCCACATAGATTCCCAAAGACAGAAAAGGAAAAGAACCTTTAAGTTTCGGATACGACACCAAAAAACTTTTCTCCAGCAACCCTGAATCAAATTCACAAGTGTTCGCATTATACACCACATTACTCGGAATATTGATAATTCTTTTTCTACCCAACAATATATTTCAGTCTGGGGTCACTGCACATGTAAATACGAAATGAGGGGGTCACTGTATTGGTGTGCCGGCATTTTGCACGTGGCGCGAGTTGCTATGGCAACCGGTTTCATCAAAGGGTTACGTTTAGAAACGCTGATTGGATCATTATCTTGACAGTTGGGGTGAAAAGGGATTTAATAATGTATGCTGATATGGCTAAGTTTGAGATCCGGAGGTGGTTCTCATAATACGATAAAGTATACATGAACTGGCATCTATACCACAGTACCTACTACCTACTGCTATACGAGCTATACTATCAGGTAACAATTGGTGATTTTGTAGGAATATAAAAGCATAATGTTTTTTTTTAAATCGGTTGAAAAAGGAAATGGTTCACGATTTATGCTCGTGTTAACGCAAAATTGTTCAATAAGTTCTTAGAAACATGGCAGACAACCACCCTTTCTAAGACATCGTATATTTTTAATGAATAAATAAGGCAATTAACCATCTTGAATTGCCATTTCTAAGAAATATTTTATAATAAGAATAAATATAAGGGAAGTCTTGTCGGTAAATTTCTGTATAAATTGCCTATTGAAAAGGTACCTGATTCTTGCATAATTTCACGATTCAAGAGCGAATGAAAAAGGCCTTTGAAAGAAACCTAATTGCCTGAATAAATGTTTGTGTAATCTGTGAAACAAATAATATAAATATCTCACATTTAAGGATATAATAGAGTTATTTTAAAGTAGTAATAGCTTACCGTAAGTTCCTCAAACGACAGTCAGAAATAATACTGATTCGTGACCGGGAATCTCCGTCTAAGGGCGGAAGAGTGGCCTTTGATCTTCCAATCATACTGTAAGAGATACTATTAATTAATAGTATATGATAGTATTAACTATTAAGTTACGTAAATTTTATTTCAGAACTTATGAAAATATTTAATGACCGAGGATATAAAAACTAAATAAATTTTCGACCAATTTATATTCTTGAACACAATGAAGCCGGCTAGTAATCGGATTTGCAAAGAAATAATTCTAGCTAAGACGTATTTACTGACCTTAAATACAATAATTAAAATATTTTAGTAGAATTGTTTAGTTATATATATTGATTCGAATATACTAAGGGGGTAATAAACCTTTTACCTTTTACTGGGACATGCCTGTTTCAATGAGGTATAGATATTTTTGTTTATTGTTTCATATCATTCATTATTCAATTGACGCATTGATCCCCTAAATAACAAAGTACACATATATAACCTAGGTCTGCTAAACAGTTTGCTCTTCTCAGTGAGTTTCCGCTTGGGTCGCAGACGGTCCACGATCGAATCACCAGCGCCATGCAACGATCCATCCACGGGTGTGGTTGTTTTCAAGGCACTGTATGTTGACTCCTGGATGAAGAAACCTCGTCAAGAATTGCAGATATTATTTTTCCGCAATAAAGTAGATTATTAAAAGACTAAAGACAAGTATGCTTTAAAAAGTATGACCTATCAGTAAGAGCTAGCGCACACGAGCAACTTTGTCTCCGCAACTATTTTGTCTCCGCACTCAGATTCTGTATTCTGAGTCTCCGCAACTATATTGTCTCTCCACCCATGGGCTAGTATGAAGAAATATACATATATAGATAGAATATATTTTAATCCTCTAAATACCGTTTATTTCAAGATCTATAATACTTGAGAAAATACGATTATAAGAAACTAGCGACCCGCCCCGGCTTCGCACGGGTGCAATGCTGATACTAAATACACTACAGAAAAACTGTGAACGTTGTATTTAAAAACATAGCGGCCCGGCCGGCCGGTACCGCCGCAAACGCTACGTCCCGCAATTTTTAAATCGGTAATATCTTCGAAAATATTCACTTAAGTCATACGGTGTAAAGGGCAATATAGATCTATATTAAATGAACAATGTATTCAAGGTATTTAATTGGTTAAGGATTAATGCTGTATTGGTTAAAATCGCATCGAAAATTAGCCATTATTTGTCGTAAAAAGTAAATGACAAAAAAATGTTATTGTGGGTTATCCATAAGAGATAGACATATACCATCGCGGACTTTTCTGTAGACCTTTTCAATGTGTATAATACTTAGTACATTATTTTGATAAAACTTGTAGGGTTCAGCCTGCGTTTGCAATATAAGCGGAAACAATGTAATTTTTTACGACATCACATTAGAAACCTCAAAAATAATAGTACTTCTCCACTATTTAATGGATGTTATTATACATATAAACCTTCCTCTTGAATCACTCTATCTATTAAAAAAAACCGCATCAAAATCCGTTGCGTAGTTTCAGAGATTTAAGCGTACAAAGGGACATAGGGACATAGGGACAGGGAAAGCGACTTTGTTTTATACTATGTAGTGATGATGATACTTTGAACTCATTACATTATGTAAGATAAACATAAACAGATAAATACAAAGTGAAGTGGCCATTAATAGAAAAATTCCCGTATAATAGGATTATATTTTATACTCGCATCTTATTTTCAAAACAAAACAAAAATAATTTCGCAAACTCTTGAACCAATGTTTACGGAACTCTATATTGTAATGACGTCATTAATAATAAGCTACGAAAAAATTAAGTAGGTATTGCCAGCAACAAAATTACGTTTAACGCAAGCTTTCTTTATACAGTTATCTATGTCTGTGAGTTATACATTACTACATAAATATGTTTTTAGAAATAAATTTAATACTTACCTTATGCGATATTTCCTCAGTGCTGTAGTCGGTGATCTTCTGCAATATTTCGCTCTCTGCACAAATATTCGGTTCGCTTGTTACACTGCTCGAATCCTTTGATACGAATTAAACTTTAGTACATATAAATAATATGATCCCATATGATACGAAATGAAATATAACAAATGTGTAGCAAATTATAAGATTTAAAAAAAAGTTTCAACGTGAAAACTTTTTTAAGAAAAAACCTTAGCAGTTTTTGCAATAAGACGAATCCAATGTCTTCTCTAACTTCATTGGGCCGTTTATAAACCTCTACCTAACTTACTGGCTACTTGAATATAAAACTACTATGTACTTATTAATTAATGACTTCATGCTTACATAACTGAGAGTTTTATATTTATCCGTCTCACTTTCGAATGGTAGATTGACTTTACCTGGAAAGCTGTGAAAAATTATAATCATTTTTAATTTTTTATAATGAAGAATGTAGGTTTTGTTATAACGTCTCTGGTTGGACCACAAGGATTGGATTTTTTTTCTCTCAATATTAAGTCAGAAACATCCAAAACTAGAAATAGTTGGATTCTAGTAGTTACTAACGACTCGATAGTCGATTGACGATAATGAGTTATCCATATTTATATAGCTTTACGCGTGGTGTCGCTCGCACATTCCTATTTGCCATTTATATTCAAATAACGAGAACATCATTCGAATCTCGTTCAACGATAGGTGAGAAAACGAAAACAGAGATACTTTCAATTTTTTTTCACTAGGCATGCAAAATAAATATAGACAATAGAATATCTTGTGAGTGAGTGAGCGAATGAATGAATGATTCGAAACATATTAGTTAATTTCACCAGCAATCAGACGGTATATCATCAACGATTGGATAATCTATCGACGAGCTGCTGGGCCACTTCTTAATGCCCTCCTCTTGGGTATCTTCTAGCACCATCAGGTCATGCTGGCACCAAGTGTCCTTGGGGCAAGGGTCTGGTGGAGTGTCCGGGGTCCACGACTCTCGCCGCTTGGGGATGTAGCAGGGGGGATACGCACTCGGCTCCTCGCCGGGATCGTGTCGGTAGAAGTACCTGTATACGTGTATTGGCTAGATCCGGCTCGAAGGACCAATATACGAACCGTTTATAGTGCATTTGTATTGTTATTTGTTATAGAAATAGACGGTGACGTACTTCATTATGTAGTCGAACGATAATAGTTAAGATATGCAAACACCTACAAACAACATTCGTCGAGATCGTTTCAGATATACATATTATGTTGATTTACAAATAGACAATAGTATTATCAAAAAAATGGATATTGCTTTTTAATACATTACTTTTATACTATGTACTTATTTTCATTGTGTCATATAATTCTTATTGTGTTATAGAAAAGTGTATACTTAATATAAACAATATTTAATGGAAAAAAATATGAAATCACTGAATTGGTCAAGAAGCTTTCCTCTTTTTTATATCGTACACTTAACTGTATTACATTCTAGCTAGTACCAGTGGCTTTGCACAAATTAAACTAAAAAAGGTAGCCAATGTTATAATCCACAACATAACTTTATGTGTGTTAAATTTCCTAAATATCCAATATTTTTCCGTGAAAGACCAAAAAGTAAAAAATATCCGCCTTACTTTCACTTTTTATTCACAATTAATTTATATATTTGGATAGATAAATAAATAAATACCAGTCAATCAACTTGAGCCACGCTTTAGCAGCACAGTGTGCTGTAAACAAGGCGTTTTGCCGCTCCATATATTTCTCATAGCAGATCTTCATAGCTTCTTCGATTATCTCTTCCCGAATATCGAGTATCATCAAATCGTCTTCTTCCTTTTGGAGTATTTCTGCCCTAAATGTAACTTTCTATTATAACGTTGCGAAAGTAATTCTGTCGGTCTGTCTGTTCTTCTTCACATCAACCACTGAACCGATTTCAATGAAATTTGGTACAGAGATAGCTTGAGACCTGAGAAAGGACATAGGAACTATGCGGGTTTCTCCTTTAAATCCTCCTGAAAATCTTCAAACTATATGTGCTACTATATATGCATATAACCATACCTATTATTATTTTATCGATAACAGCTTAGAATCTGCGCTACTTTTATATTAAAACAATATGTTCTTACCATGTCCTTTCTGGAACATCTTTGGGCAAAGCCATTAATGTTCTTTGGTCGTCTGCCAACATAAGCTTTTTCCCTCGTCGAGAAATTTTATATTTGCCCTTGTCGGGCGAGGTTTTTCCAGCACTACTCATCATGATGAAAATATTTTATTTTAAACGATAACAACAAAAATTGTTTACATTAGTTTAGACAATTCCGCAAAAACTGAAAGGTGGATATTTAATTTTTTTTTAATATCTATGGAAAACACTCGTGTAGGTACCTTAACGATGAAAGTAGATTTTAAGGTGTATTATGAAATTTATTTCCTAGCCCATTGACCACCGAGCGGCCCGATCGGGCCGAGACACAATAGATTTTCTATTGTGTCTGTGATCCGAGGACTGACGGACTAGTATTGAGCAGCTGAGCAGTCCACGAGCAGTCAGAAAAAGTTGTCGATTTCTTCTAGGGTAGATTTTGAATTTTAATAACGCAAAAATGTTTAAGTTGCCGCATTAGACAACATTTTTATGGCTATCTAATATCTATTAGAAGGGCTTATCTTTCATTATCTAAAAGTTCTAGTTGAATGATTTATACAGGGTGTCCAGCAGCAGATTTCAATGTTTGAACGCTTCTAGTTTTAAAACGCGACGTGCGAGGGGGACGCGGGGGGTGTCATTCAGCGCGTGAGTTCTGCGGATTTTTTAGTCGCCATGAAGCAGTGGAGCGGAGAGCATCGCGCTTATGCTATTGAGGCATACTTTTCGGGTGATTTCGCTGGCAAAAACACGCCGTCGGTTTAATAACCATTATCAAATTCAACGTTTAAGAGATGGACCTTCGATAAATTTGATACAGTCGTGGCTAGCAAGGTTTAGGGCTACAGGTTCAGTCATTAATAACCCTAGGCCGGGACCAGCACCATCAGTATCCACGATAGAAAAATTAAACTTGTTATGAATTCTGTAATTGAAAATCCTCGTTTATCACTTCGCACACGTTCGTCGATATTGGGAATTCCTAAATCGTTTTTCAGGTCATTATGTGAAAAAAGGTTAAGCTCCATCCATACTAAATTCAGATTATTCAAGATTTGCTACGGCTCATACTGCTAATGTGTCAAATGTCAATGAATTCAGTGCGGCAGTTATTTCCTGAAAAGCACATATCCCGAAACGGCACCATCCCGTGGCCACCCAGGTCACCAGACCTAAGTCCATGTGACTTTTTCTTGTAGGGCTATCTAAAAACTGTGGTTTACCAATCAAATCCAACAACCATAAGACAACTGAAGGAAAATATCCGGGCTGAAATAAACAGAATTCCCAGTTCCCTTTGCAAACAAGTTTTTCTCAACATGCGGAATAGATTGAGGAGTGTGTGAGAGAAGAAGGGCGGCATTTGGAAAATGTAATTTTCAGGAGATAAAATGCGCACTCGTCTTCTTTTGACTTTAATAAAAATATTTTGTTTAGAAATAATACTTCTTTTTTTACAAGCCCTCAAACATTGAAATCTGCCACTGGACACCCTGTATAATAACACAAGATAACGTTCTGTAGGTGAAGTGTATTATAGTCGTCTGGTTTTTTTTTTGTAATTCTGTTTTGATAATAGATAACTTTATTAACGAGTTAAATAGTAAAAAATAATTAATATCAACATTATTTTAACTCTAATTTGAACATTATGTGGCCAGAAACAAAACCAAAAACATTATTGTCTATGAAGTAAACGGTTGACATATGTTTGAAAATAAAAGTGACAAAAACCGAATGCATATTGCTAGATTTTCGAAATTATTAATCTTCAGTTATTTGTTTTGCAAAATGAAAGGAAATTACATTTATAGTGTATAATTTGTGTGTAAAGAACTCTAAATGATGAGTGTATATTTTCTGATATTAATTTCTGTTTTTTGAGGACAATGTACACTTTGAAAGGAATTTTTCCAGAACCCAGTAAGTATTGTTTTTATATGAAATTACTACACTGAATTTTACTTATTCAACTCATAGCCATCCTAATTTAAATTAAAAGTAAGTTTCGCCGACAAAGTTATAACGTAATTGTATTTATTGGTAAATTATCAAATACATCATCTAATGTTTTGTTTATTGTTTACAGAAAAGGAGCAAAAAAAGAATTTCATAAGAGAAAATATGAAACAATTAAAGTTTATACAAGGCAAATCACCTAAAGAACCAAAGTATACATTAAAAAGCGGGCATCCTCCACGCTTTTCGAGTTCCCTTGCGGCTTCGAACACGTTAGGTCAAGTCAAATCCTCTCCATCTAGTAAGAGTGGGAAGGTGATACTCAATATTGGCAAAACAAGTGCCTTGGGTGGCCGTAAAAAGCTCCCAGACGTAAGAATAAAGAAAGGCGATATGGCGGAATTTTTAAAGCGAAAAGAGCAAAGACAATCTAATGTGCCGGAAGACCAATCAGATGATGAGGTGAAATCGACAGAATCATCAGGAAGGTTACGGGATATAGGCTGTCAGACAATTGAAAGCAATCTCTCGCAACGGCTCGAAAGCGCCAAACTAACTATGTTGTACAATAGGGAAGAAGACAGTGAAACTAAAATAAAAGCGAGCGGAGACTCTGGTCGTCACAAAAGCTCATCACCAGTGACACACACACCCAGGCGGGCTGGTGATGATTTAATGGAAGAAAGAAATAGGAGTAGATTGAATTCTATTTTGGAAAAGAAAGATAAAGACCCATATTTGCCTTCAGGTTGATATTTTTTATGTTTTTAGAACTAGAATTATTAATCTTATTTAATTGAAATTATGTAAATTTAATAGTTAATACCAGTATCCTCAAAATATGTGCAACAAATAAAAAAAATTATCTGAATACATATAAATCATTGGACTCAATGGACTCCTAAACCACTTAACCAATTATAATAAAATTCGCACACCATGTGCAGTTCGATCCAACTTGAGAGATAGATAGTTTAAACATGTAGGTACCACGGGCGAAGCCGGGGCGGACCGCTAATAAATTTATAAATCTGATTTCATTAAAATTCCAGGATACCAAAAAGGAGTACTACCTCGTTATCTCCGAGAACGCAAAGAGCAAGAAGCCAAAGAGCTAGAGGGAGCGAAGGCAGATGACGATCACATTGTATGTCCCCCGGGACATGTCACACTCCCAGATAGTGAGAAACGAGAGACTTTGCGAATGCTGCGGAATAGTGAGTATATAATATGAGTATATAATAGTGAGTATGTTTAGAAATTAGTATTGTTTAAATTAGGTCCACTGTTTATATATTTTTAATATTTATTTATTTATTATTTATTTAATCTTTGTTGTATATAATAATATACCAAACATAAATAAGCTATACTATAATTAGATACAATGAAAACACATGGCACATACGTACTAAAAGGCGGCCTTATTGCTTAAAAGCAATCTCTTCCAGGCAACCCTGATATGTGTAAAAGTTTATATTTAGATACATAAAAATACTTACAAATAATTAGTATTATATATTCTTTAGCAGCAAATAAAATACTATTTAATAAATGAAAATCTTCATTTGGTGAGCTAAAAAGGCAGTGTTATTGTTACATAACAATCTTATGCTCACAAAAAAAAATCAATTCATCTATATTTAAAAAAATTAAACCCCTTTCGCGTTCGCGTTGTCACGGCATCACGTGTGAACGGCTGAACCGATTTCGATAAATTTTTTTTTATTATATTCCTTGAAGTACGACTATGGTTCTTATGTAGAGAAAACGTAAATATGTACCACAGGCGAAGCCAGGGCAGACGGATTTATATATAAAACTCAACATATTATGTATAATATAAATATTCCACAGGTTTTGCGGAACTGGTGAGCGAGTTAAACAAAATGCCGGTCAAAACAGATACGTTGAGGATGCGAAATCGCAAAATGGAACTCGAGAAGCAACTAGCGAAACTCGAGGAAGGCATCAAGGTGTTCTCTCGGCCAAAAGTGTTTGTCAAAATTGGAGAATAACTTGTAGTTTTTATAAACAGTATTGATGATTGACGATTTGTTACACTTAAATTTTTGTGATGTTACTGCAACATAAAAAAAATTAATGTGAAGAGAAGATTGTAACATAAATATGGTGAAGAATGTTTTAGATTATAGTGATGACAAATGCCTAGAATGCATATATGTGACATCATATTTTTCTGATCATAATTTACTGTTAGTAATTTATGTTTGTATTTTCAATATTTCTTTATACTTGATGCGAAAAAGGCTAGCTAATTTTTTTATGGTAAATTTTTAATAACTTGGAATTTGGATCGAGTTAAACTCGATTGTAGAATGTAGACCTACAATTCTTGCCTTTTATATTTTGTACCTGTAAATTTTTTTTAATTATATAAAATTTTCCTGTAAAATGAAGTTAATATTTTGAATTAACTGTAAGATGTCTAAATTTTATGTATCATAGATTTTTAATTAATATCACAAATGATTCCTAAATAATACCGTCCAGTATTTAAAATTACTAGTTTAAATAAGAGAAATATTCAAATTATTTGTTGCTATGTAGTGTCGTAATTATTGTATTTTAGTTTTAATTAATTAATGTATGTTATGTTCCTGTAACTAATATAATGACGTGAATTAATGTTTGTATGATTTACAGTGTCTATAACTTTTGGAAATATATATCTGTTTCCAAAATGATTTTTTTATCAATCTCACCAAAACTAGCTTTATAAGCAATGCATTGTAATCCTGCCTTAAATATTTCAACACCTGAAGCTATCTTAATATATATAAATCTCGTGTCACAATGTTCGTCCTCAATGGACTCCTAAACCACTTAACCGATTATAATAAAATTCGCACACCATGTGCAGTTGGATCCAACTTGAGAGATAGGATAGTTTAAACATCTAGGTACCACGGGCGAAGCCGGGGCGGACCGCTAGTAATTATATAGATAGCTATAGCAACATTGAGAAGTTATAGTAATTTTATATAAGTAAAGACTTGATTTTATACACACTAAGATACATTTCCGCCTCCTTGGTACAGTGGTTGACGCGTGAGCGTAACACCGAGGGGTCCTGGGTTCGATTCCCGGTGGAGACGAAGAAAAAGAAAATGTCTCGGTCTGGTAGGACACAGAAGGCTGAAGGCTGATTTGTCCCTAAAGAAAATCGATCAGTGAAACAGATGTATAATGCATCTGCCCCTTGCCCCGCTAGGGGACATGTCCCCTAGTGGGGTAAGAGAGATGGTAGGACATGTCCCCTAGTGGGTCGATCAAATATACTTAGATATATTTGAGAACTACTCAACTGATTGCACACTGATTGTATAGACCGGAGATAATATAGGACTATACTAGGCACAGACTATTCATTTTTTTAACCTGTTATAAAAAAGGTAAGACATAAGCTTTAAAAAGTTGTGGATTTTTCTAAGCTTACTTCCTGTGAAAGTCGTTTTTAAGACAAGAGAATCCGAAAGCAAATATAAATATGTACTGAATTGATTTGATGAAATTTTGGTATGTTAAATTACAAATATGGTAGGCATCACTATAATGGTAAAGAGAAAGACGCGGGTTCGAATTCCGCCACTTTGTTCCAGCTCTTCTTTCTTACGAATATTCAATCCCTACTAATATTATAAATGCGAAAGTAACTCTGTCTGTCTGTTACGCTTTCCCGCTTAAACCTCTCAACCGATTTTGATGAAATTTAGCACAGACAATCTTTAGACCCTGAGAAAGAACATAGGCTACCTTTTATTAAAACACCACGCGCAAGAAACAGAAAAATCAAATAAATATCAGTTGTTTTTATTTGACATCAAATATCGATAAATAATATGCAATAATTAAAACAAAGACTATAATTCAATATGAATAAAATTAAACTAACAGTCATTATACTAATTAAATTAGTACATAACAAAGTTCACAGTTTTCTAACATGCTGAAATAAATGCCTATTAAATATAATGGGCCCTTTTCTGTAGAACTCTTCTTTGTTTGTGTGCCATTCGTAGAAGGAGAATTCAGGAAAGAAAAATTTGATTTCCCTCTCTGCTGATGTTGGCGAATCTGGAATAATAAGGGTTTGTTATCATCACTACATAGTATAAAACAAAGTCACTTTCTCTGTCCCTATGTCCCTTTGTATGCTTAAATCTTTAAAACTACGCAACGGATTTTGATGCGGTTTTTTTTAATAGATAGAGTGATTCTAGAGAAAGGTTAAGTATATAATTTTTTAGGTTTAAGTCAAAGCGGGCGAAGCCGCGGGCGGTAAGCTAGTTAAAATTATAAAAAAAATATTTATTTGGGCAAAATGCATTTTATTGTCTTTCAATGTTATGAAAATCTACATTAATATTATAGAGGAAATATTTTTTTTAGAAGTTTGTTTGTATTGAATAGGCTCCAAAAGAACTGAACAGATTTTAATGATTTTTTCAGTAAGAGGAAGCTACATTATCAACAAGTAACATAGGCTATATTTTAAATTGCTTTTAACATGGGCTAGCCGGGACACCAATAAATGTCTATTTCTTATTTATATCTGGCAATAATAAAATCTATTTTAAAGATAAGAAAAATACTTTGGTTTATGTACTAATAAAGGAGTAAGTATTTAAAGTTATTAAAAAAGTATTTAAGCCTATACTTATACCAGCTATACTTCTTGTTACATACATAGGTATTGTTAAAAGTTTAAATATACAATATTAATATATACAGTAACTCATATCCATACTAATATTATAAATGCGAAAGTAACTCTGTCTGTCTGTCTGTTACTCAATCACACCTAAACTACTGAACCAATTTGCATGAAATTTGGTATGGAGATATTTTGATACCCAAGAGAGGACATAGGCTACCTTTTATTGCGAAATATGTACCACGGGCGAAGCCGGGGCGGACCACTAGTTTTAATATATACAGTAACTCATATAAATTAATAAATTATTTATACCTGAGCCATGAGCAACATTTCTAGTATCAGATATCCCAAACATGCCTCTCAAAGAGGTTGGATCTTCAAATTGTGCTTTGTAAACTTTGGTTGGACCTAGCATCTTTCTCCACAGTTCTATTGCATTTGTATGCCCAATTATGTGCAAATCTATATAACCACTGAAAATGTTAAAAATAATTATGTATTAGCATTAAGAGATTGTTACACATTTTCTAATATTAGTTACAACTTAACCTAAGTTAAGAATTTTCTATATCAAATAAATATAGTTACATTCTCTTCATGCAGGTGGTTCAAATTTGGTAATATTTATTAGTCGAATAAGGTATAATCAGTAATTTGATAAGCATCCGAAATATTAAGATTTTTCTAGAGTACATATTTCTGCTAGTGTAATTATTTAGAATAAACGTTACCTAGACATGAAAGTTACAAGCCGGTTGAAGAAAAACTTCCCCGCATGTTCTATGTAGAAATTACCGGCAGTTTCTTGATCCAGGAAAACTCTTTTCGTTTCAATCACAACAAATTTATTTTTTATAACGTTTCTTATGTATGAAAGGGCGACTGGATTTTTTACTGCATGAGGCTTGATAATAGCCAATGATAGCTGTAATTTCGACATTATGTTATGA
This sequence comes from Colias eurytheme, assembly GCA_907164685.1. NCBI lineage: Eukaryota > Metazoa > Arthropoda > Insecta > Lepidoptera > Pieridae > Colias > Colias eurytheme. Next base: position 82,082 of record CAJQZN010040983.1, on the reverse strand, counting down.
GTACACATTTTCTCTAAATTCCATGTTTCCTAATTATTTTAAAAATTATTTGAGAGTATTGTTTTGAAAATTTGATCATAATATCTTGACACTTGACAGTTGGGAACTTGACATTGACATTTGAAATATTTTTTTAGTTTTGTATTTTTTTTTTACACAATGCAAGGCATTCACATACTGACATACTTATTTTCGATTAGAGCTAGCGCGCACGAGCAACTTTGTCTCCGCAACTATTTTGTCTCTCCACCCATGGGACTTTCATACTAGATGAAAGTGCGCGCACGTAGCGACGCAACTCCCCATACAAATTGATAGGAGAGACATAATAGTTGCGGAGACAAAGTTGCTCGTGCGCGCACTGTCTTAATATATAAAATACTAGCTGCGCTCCGCGGTTTCACCCGCGTGACTCTGCTTCTGTTAGTATTAGCGTGATGTCTATAGCCTTCCTCGATAAATGGGCTATCTAACACCGAAAGAATTTTTCAAATCGGACCAGTAGTTCCCGAGATTAGCGCGTTCAAATAAACAAACAAACTCTTCAGCTTTACAATATTAGTATAGATCTTATTTTTATGAGTATTTTCACGGCAAAACAATCCTCAATCCTGACAGTTGTGAGTTGTCATCTTATTTGACTTTTGACTTTGAGGTACTGCAATTTTCAAATAGATGTTGTCTCTGAGGATGTTGTGATTTTTTAATTTTGATACACATCAATACCCTGATGTAATACGGGAAATCATAGAAATGATGTAAATATTTAAGAAGAACAAATACAATCGAGGAAAATGGTTATTTGTAAATATTTTCAACAAGGCTGTTGTCGTTATGGACAAAATTGCAGATATGAACATGTTTATAGTTCGAAATACACCTACCATGGTGAGTAAACATTACTCTTACATTATAACTAACTATTTATACTAATAACATTTGAATAACCCGAAGATTTACTGTTATATTTGGATATCTCTTAGTTAAACTACAGGAATTACCATATCTTTGGAGTTAAAATTTTATTTTTTAATTTACAGCGGGTTCAAACCAACAACAAGCCCCAGCAAGCAATACAATAACAGATGAACAGTTAATCAATCAAGTGCACCAAGATATACAAGCGGCACTTAAGGGAGGACAGTGGATATTGAGTTGTTATTCACCTTATAAAGAAAAAGCATGCTTTCCCGGTATTGCGGACTTGTCGCAAGAAGAGGCTAGATTGATTATTTACGAAGCTAAATCTAATAATACCTTAGATCAAGCGGTGAGTGGACTTGAGGCAACAATAAGTTGAATTTATTTCCATCAACATTTAATTCTTGTTGTAAACATCCATACTAATATTATAAATGCGAAAGTAACTCTGTCTGTCTGTCTGTTACTCAATCACGCCTTAACTACTGAACCAATTTGCATGAAATTTGGTATGGAGATATTTTGATACCCGAGAAAGGACATAGGCTACCTTTTATTGCGAAATATGTACCACGGGCGAAGCCGGGGCGGACCACTAGTAACTGATAAGGTAAAATCTTTGTGTGTGGAAAAATCTAAATAACAAATAGGACAGATGTTACTTTGATAATCCTACAAACTAATATCAAGTCCTTCAATACTATTTTTACACACAGATGCATTACTGTGTAAATAAATAATTAATAATTTCATTTACAGGTCACATATATGAACAATTTATTTAAAGAAACCAGACAGAAGTATGAACAATTAGTACAACCGTCGGCTCAAATAATTAAGATTTTAAGAAGCTTGTACAATGGAGAAGCAGTATCATCTCCATTTGGATCTGGTAACCAAGGTTTTGGTTCTAACGCTACTTCAATATTCCGCAGTGCAGTACAACAAGATCCCTTTAAAAACCAACAAGCTGGTGTGTTCAGCAATAATGCAAATCAAAGCACATTCAATCAACAATCCACAAATCCACAGTCAATTTTTGCTCAAGCACGTCAGAACATATTTGGCCCTTCACAACCATCAAATATATTCCAAACGCAACCACAAGAAACAACAGCAAAATCGATTTTCGCACAAGCCACTCAAAACAGTTTTGGACCGCCACAGCAGCAACAGCAAAGTGTTTTTGCAACGAATCAACAACAAAATGTTTTCGCGACAAATCAACAACAGAATGTATTTGCAACAAACCCACAGAGTGTTTTTGCTACAAATCAACAACAAAGCGTTTTCGCACCAAATCAACAACAGAATGTATTTGCAACAAATCCACAGAACATGTTTGCAATCAACCAATCACAACAAAATGTGTTTTCAAACAATCAACAACAGAATCCATTTGGTGTACAACAAAATCAAACTTCAAATGTATTTCAACAAAATGATGTGTTTGGTGTTTCGAAGAATGCTTTTCAACAACAGCCTGTGGATGATAGCAATGTTTATAGCAAAATTGAGGACTTGTCTCAGAGTGATTTAGACGCTTTTAACAGTGCAGAGTTCAAATTAGGTTTCATACCGGAATTACCTCCACCTCATAGTTTATGTGCTTAAATAGGATGATTAATTAAAAGTAAATTAATAAATTAATAATTAACATAATTTTGTCTTGGACTGGTCCACTATCCACTTAATTTAATATTCTTCTAGTGTTTGAACTTGCTTTTCAAAACATCTTCTGATTTCACCTAATCTCTACTTTCAATTTTTTTTCTCATTACTTTCTAAAAAAATTATGTTGATATCTTACTTCCTCCTAATAATAATATTATAAATGCGAAAGTTCGTGAGGATGGATGTGTATGTGTATGTTTGTTACTCTTTCACACAAATACTACTAAACCGATTACTATGAAATTTAGCACACATAGGGGGTAACTTGGATTAACATATAGGATAGGTTTCATCCCGGAAATGTCACGGGAACCTGAACTATGCGGGGTTTTTTTAAAACGCGGGTGGAAAGCTAGTAATAAAGTTATCCAATTTTAACTAATTTTGAAAAAACCTTCACCTGATACAAAAAATGAAAAGCAAACACTAAGAAATATATACATTTATTCTAATTATCGATTTCTCCCAAGTAAATTTGTTTATCACTAGACGCAGACAGGACGATGGGCTCATTTCTATGGAAGTTAACATCGTTGACCGCACCATTGTGACCGGGCAGTTTGTACAAAACCCGACGCGATGTTGTGTCCCAAATGTATAGGAATCGATCTGCTGAACCCGCTGCCACCTGGAATAATAACACATATTTAATACTAGAGGTCCGCCCCGGCTTCGCCCGTGGTACATATTTCGCAATAAAAGGTAGCCTATGTCCTTTCTCGGGTATCAAAATATCTCCATACCAAATTTCATGAAAATTGGTTCAGTAGTTTAGGCGTGATTGAGTAACAGACAGACAGACAGAGTTACTTTCGCATTTATAATATTATAGTATGGATTAGAACGCATTTTATGGACGATTTATTCTTTATGTTAGGTTCAATCTACACTAATGGCTGGTTATACAAGATCTGTATATGTTCTGTATAAGTAATATCAGTAAATGGCTAATAATAATACAAAAAAGAGATAATTGAAATATCATCATAGCAGAAGATCGAGAAATAGAAAATAAGCCCTTCCTTAACTAATCTATACTATTATAAAGCTGAAGAGTTTGTTTGTTTGTTTGAACGCGCTTATCTCGGGATCTGGTCCGATTTGAAAAATACTTTCGGTGTTAGATAGCCCATTTATCGAGGAAGGTTATAGGCTATATATCATCGCGCTACGACCAACAGGGGTGGAGCCACGGGGGTGAAACCGCGCGGAGCAGCTAGTTGTATAATAAATAGACACTGAAAATCAACATACTGATTTTTTTGTTTATGGTGAACTCTGGAAGTAATAAAGAAGCATTAATAACTTAAAAACTCATCAGATCAGATATGTGTAATTTAAGACGTAATTGTTTATACGCCACTCTTATTTTCAGCCTCACACATAAAACAAATTACTACCTGACTTTATACCATTCGAATTTGAAATTTTTTAATACTATACCAATAAATAGCACAATAAATAACCTTAGAACCATCAGGAGACCAGGCACACCGCAGCAGGTTCTTCTCAAAGTTATGCTGATGTCCCGACATGAGTTTTACACATCTCTCCGAAGGTGCGAATGGCCTTACATCCCATATCCTTAATGTGTTGTCCATTGAGTTGGATAGTAGGTACGAACCGTCGTATGATAGCGCCATACCTGTAAATACATAAAATTAAAGATTTATTTATCAAACTAAACTTTAGTGTCGTTTTTGAATCGTCAAAATACGGAAAATTTATAATTTATCATTGGTGCGGAGAGCAGTTTCTACATCCCTCAGCCCCCGGAATCACAGACACAATAGAAAATCTATTGTGTCGTGGCCCGATCGGGCCGCTCGGTGGTCAAGGGGAGAAGAGAACTGCACTAGAAGATCTAGAAAGAAACTCTGTAGTTACTATTATGTTCATATCAATGGATTACCATCTTCCATCAATTCATTAATACCATGGGTACTATGTAGTGTACAAAATTAAGTGAATTGCGCATGGTTTAAAAAAAAATTGTAAATTTCAAAACAAAATTTTTGTATTTGTTACACGAAATAGCAGGAATGGTGTATTGATATTTAGAAAATTTTATTGATTAACTATCTGATTTTCCCGGTGTTACCATTTTGTTTCAGGTAAAGCATTATTAGCCAAACTTAGACATTACACATATTACATACTAGAGGTCCGCCCCGGCTTCGCCCGTGGTACATATTTCGCAATAAAAGGTAGCCTATGTCCTTTCTCGGGTATCAAAATATCTCCATACAAAATTTCATGCGAATTGGTTCAGTAGTTTAGGCGTGATTGAGTAACAGACAGACAGACAGAGTTACTTTCGCATTTATAATATTAGTATGGATTATACTATAACAAAAATCCTCACCTGTAACTGTATCCGTATGTCCTTTAATCTTATAAGATACCGATTTAGTTCTAATATCCCACACTTTAATAACATTATCGAGTCCTCCAGATATGATTTTCTCGGCTGTATCATTGAACAAAACTGATGTAACTGGGTATGAACTATCTAGTGACGCGATGGGGTTACGTTTTCTTGCATCCCACAATTTTATTGTATTGTCATCTGAAGCTGACACTAGAAGTTCTGGTCCTCTTCTTGCTCCTAAAATTAATAAAAAATTACGCTTAATAAGATTTTAACTATGTGAGCTCCATTTGTTGATATATGTTATTTATTCTGTCAGTTATTCATTTAAAGGTGTAATGTATACATATAATTATTTAACATAATTTCAAAACAATTAATTACAATTTTATACCTCTCAAGACAAATTTTATAAATAAATTTACAATGCAAAACTAAATCTAGTTTCTTGTTCTAGTTGCTTTTTTTTATTGGCTTTTACTTTAACAATTCGAAACAAACCTGAAACAGAGTTAACAAAGTTGGCATGTCCCTTGAGCTTTTTGATCCTGGTCCCCGTGGGAACGTCCCACACGGCTACAGTATTGTCCGTCGCACATGAGTACATGTGGGCGCCATCTGGAGAGAAGCACAGCTCCATGATCGCGCCCGTGTGCCCCTTCATCACCATCACATTCTCACACTGGCCGTACACATTCCATAGAACTGAAATTGAATACAAATCCTACTTATACTATTATAAAGGCGAAAGTTTGTAAGTATGGATGTTTGTTACTCTTTCACCTAAAAACTACTGAATGGATTTGAATGAAATTTAGCACACATATAGAGGGTAACTGGGATTAACACATAGGATAGGTTTTATCCCGGAAATTCCACGGGAACTATGCGAGTTTTTCTTTGAAAACGTGGGTGAAGCCGCGGGCAGAAATCTAGTAGATTATATAATCTGTAAATATTTAGTTTACTAGACTTTTGGCAAATTGTAATTAAAGCAGTTAAATAATCGTACAATTTATAAGTGCAAGATGAAGAATATTGTAGGTAGTTTTAAATTAATCTTACTCAGTTATGCAGTTGCTTAGAGAACTGTGTTACTTACAGATTTGTCTGTCAAATCCTGCAGAGGCGAGATGCTTGCCCTCTGGATGGAATTTAGCTGTGAATATCTCGCCTTGATGACCTTCTAGTAACATAATCGGCGCGTACAGATTAGATGTTCGTGGAACCTAAAAAGGATCAAAAACATGGACAGTTACAAATGTTAAGCGACTCTTTTAATAAAGAAATCTAAAGAAAGAGGTTGCTGATTGTGTTTTGTAATCATGAGAAACATTACACTTTAAAATACCAAAATCAAATTACCGTCGCAGTAACCACAGCTTTTTCTCTAGTACCGGCAACAGATATTTCATGGCGTGTCTTTTTTGCTGGCACAACCGAATATTCATCAGCTTTTCGTTTTATTTCTAACTCTGGCATTTTTAAATGTATTGATTTTAGTTATTGTTTTTAAACAAACACAAAACACACCGCAATTCCAAAACCAACTCCACCAACCCGTCACAGTCCAATTCTGTCAAGTGTCAGATCACATATGAATCACAGACTATATACCTACTTTTATTGCTCTTAGTACCTACTTAATACAGAGAATATGAATCCACCCATAGACTACATATTATACTAGAGAATCCACCACAGATTATGTACTTTCTATTTTGAGCAGTTCATAACTTGATGCAGTCGTGGTTTAAGAGCAATGTCGTGGTCGTCGTATATGCATATATTGCATACGACGACCGTCAATATATTATAATATTCGTGCACGAGCGATGAAGTAAATCATAACTTAATCGCGTAATTATTGAGAGTAAACCGTCACGTCCGGGTCCGCGTCATGGGTATAGAAGTTACACTTCTGAGACACGTGTGCTCGGCACACAATATACTCTTTTTTATATATTAGGTAGGTAGTTGAGTTATTTAAATTGATTAAATAAAATTATTGCATACTAGGAAAAAATTTCAACTGCACCACGCAACTCTTTCAAAGATCTGTCTACCTATATTACTTGCTCTGTGGATCGTAGGCGCGGGTCAAACACAAGCGGCGCGGGCGCCGGGCGCGGGCGTGCCGCTTGTGTTTGACGGTTGACCCGCGCCGTAGACAGAAAAGTTTGGGTGCTTTTATAATTTGCCGTTTCACGGCACGGCACGATATTACCGTGGACAAGATAGAAGTTTTGTGGCAGAGGACGGCATGCCGTGCCGTAGGGTGATTTTATAATTCGCCGTGAAATTATTACGCTTTGCGCGTCTTCAAAGTGCAGACATGTTCTCGAAGAGACAGCGACTACTTATACTCTATTTGTTATATATTTTAAGACGTAAAAAAAGACATATTACTAGAAAGTATTGGCAACATCCGCTTTTAAAAGTAAAATATTTTTTGATAAGCTCAAGGAAGACCCAAATAAGTTTTTCAATTATTTTCGGATGTCTTCTAACGTTTTATCCCATAGGAATGGTCTTGATTCAACAAGTTCAAAAATGAAGCGGCCGCCACCGGCGCTGCCCTGCCACCTACCGCCTGCGCCTCTTGGCTACGCACGCACACATACAAATTTCTTATATGCACACACTACACTCTCAACAATGCCGTGATGATTTGATAGGGAGCGCAGTATGCTACGGCAACGGCACGGTAGATCGTTGCCGTTCACGGCGTGCCGTTGCCGTGGACGGTAAATTAAAAGCGTTTGCATACAAATGCATACATTTTGCTTTCCTAATTTACCGTGACGATAAAAACGTGCCGTACCGTGCCGTGCCACGGTAAATTATAAAAGCACCCTTTCTCTGTCTACACCTCTACACTGTGGATCTGTCGCAAAGAGTCGTAGAGGGAGAATGAGAGAATGAACCAAAGAGTATATCTGTGTTACCCATTATATTTTACCTTGATTTTACCTATTGAGTTATTCTGATTTCTGTCATCAAATGACGTTTTACAAGAAGACGGCCAAAGGGAAAAGCGTGGGAAACTTCGAAGTTGGAGGGAGTGTTTCTAAAGCTTATTTAATTTTAATTATTTTTTTCGTAGTCAGAGGTGTTTATTTTGTAAATATTACTTGTATTTATTATATATATTTGTAAATTTATATAGTTTTGTGTATGTATATATTGGTAAGTTTTCTTTTATATTTTTAGTATGTAAGAATCCTCGTACGAGTTTCGGGCGGGAATATGAATGACCCTCAGGTCCTATTGTGGCAAGTTTACACTCGGTCCTTAAGCTCTGGAAGACTACGAATAGCAATGGATGATAAGATTGCTGGAGGACGGATACCAGTTGACCGAACAGCCCGTGGGTGATTACTAAATGGTCAAGAGTAGAACGATTGCGGAAAGAAAACCGCATTACATTGCAGCAGTTTTATAATCGTTACGTCTTGAGATTTACTAACTGTTCGTTTACTTGGCTTGCTTCATACACGTCTTACTTCTTTCATTTAGAGTACGCTCTACACTGATGAAACTCGCTCACCTACTGAACAGAAACGAAATGGATATCAATCAAAGCATTTATTTCGTTAATATACTACCACAAACACATTTTGAAAACACTTACACGTCTAGTCTATACAAACAACTATTAATAAGCAATTTTTCTACCGTTATTCAATAATCACCGCGGACGCCGGTGTAGAGAGTATTCGTTACTTCATTTGGTGGTTAATACAAATATTACAACACTGCATGACCGTAGCATTTCAAAGTGTACTAGAGTCAAACCGCTACAAGAATCGCTACATTACAAAAATATTCTGCCAATACTGTTTCTTATTCTACTGTTTCTTATGAAGTCGAAAATTCATATAACGTGCATACACTATACTTGCCTGATACTGTGATGCTGTAACCACGTTGACAGCAGGAAGAATCACGATTTGATTTGAAACTTTATTCGTTACAGCGATGGAAAAATAGGCAGCAGTTGTAGTTGCAAGTGTACAACTCTTCCAAACATAGCCTCCTCTTCGTGAATGGTTTCAAATAATCTATAAGATACGCATGGAACTTTTTTTCATTGCTGCTGTTTACACCACTCCACCTTGTCAAGATACAGTCAGTGTTTCCAACGAGCGAATGTTTGATTATTAAGATCGTGTCGCACAAGTCACAACGCAAGTTTGTGACATGATTTTCTCTTACCGGATCCGGAATAAGTTTTGGGCCCTCGGTGGCCGTCTTGGAACACGATGGTCTAGTAATGTGATCGTGAAAGAAAGCAAACTGACAGAGGCAGTTGATTATTGTGTTAGGCGCGAAGAAAGTTGTAGGCTCCAGGTCACTGTTCGCCAAGCCTGGATGTAAAAAATTAATAGAGACGCACTGATGACATATCGAGAACAGACAGTCCTGACACTGGTGCTTTCTCATAACACGATTGCAGTTTACTGATACGTTATAGAGTTTCCGACATGATTTGTAGAATAAATTTTGTAATGCTTCGGCCTGTGATTCAGTAAAACTGGACTCTCTTAGTAGGTTTTTATAATCGTTAGATCGAAACTTACTCATTACTGTATCAACCCAGAAATGGCTATCGTTGATTCTGTTTTCGGTGCTGCTAGACGCTACAGACTTGCTAGCAGATGGTTTGTTTCCAGATTTCAAGTTTGGGCCAGCCTCTTTGCTCGTTGTTTCCGATGTCGATGCTTTCGTTGGCGATGCTTTTGATGTTGATGCTTTCGTTTTCGATGCTTTCGTTTTCGATGCTTTCGTTTTCGATGCTTTTGATGTCGATGCTTTTGATGTCGATACTTTCTTTGTCGATGCTTTCGTTGTTGGTGCTTTTGATGTCGATGCTTTTGATGTCGATGCTCTTGATGTCGATGCTTTTGGTGTTGATGCTTTCGATGTCGATGCTTGCGACGTCGATGGCTGCGATGTCGACGGTTGCGACGTCGATACTTTTGACGACGATGGCTGCGATGTCGACGGTTGCGACGTCGATGCTTTCTGAGACTGTTTTTTCCTAGTCTCGCGTGCCGGCTTCACGTATGGCTTATCAGAAGCCGCGAGTTCGGGTTCTTGCGACTTGTTATCAGTAACCTCACTTTGATTGCGTAATGGTTCGGTTTGTGAGCTAGCAGTCACTTCCTTTGTTTCTTTCTCAACGATTTCCATGATTGGCGTGATCTGCTTTTCTTCTGGTTCGATTTGCAGCCCACCGTAGGGACGTTTCTTCGGCAAGAGTATGATTGGCTTCGTTGCAGGAGAATCACCGATGACATCTTGTTCCTTATCACCACTGTTGCTCGTTCCAGCAGCCGGAACATTCTTAGTCGCTGATGTTTTTGTCGGATCCAACATCGTCAAAGGACACGTCACTTCTGTCAGAATGTCCGGTCTCCCAAGTGATAAATCAAGAGCACAGTCGGATTCGCTATTAGTATTAAAGTCAGACATTGTAACTTATAAAAACAATGAAGTGCGATAACGCCTTTAGTACACCTACGCATTCGTATGCGGCAGCGAGTCTCTGGCCTCTGCGGAACTACTGCGTAGGTAGCAAAATATCTGCGGAACGTTAGTACACAGCAATGTTTTCGCAACTTTTTCGCAATGATGGAAGCAATAAAGTCCCACGCCTGCTTTGAGCGTGCTGATATCCGCAATGACTCATGTTGTTTACGCCCTCCCGGCGCACGAATAAATTAGTCACGATTTTCTTCCTTTCAGTGCGGTTGTTATCGTACTCCTGATACGTTTCGGTCTTGACGTCCCTGATTGAATGCTTTCGCGTGATGCAACCGTAAAACGATATTCCCAGCGTAAACAAAAACTAGTTACCCGGCGCCCGGCGGCCGGCGTGTGCTGGCGGCAAACGAAACTGCGATAAAACGATCGACACGTCCATTACTATATTATTTGCTCTGTGACGTCCATCGCTGGGAATGATTTGAGCGGCACCGGCACTGACCTAGTGACCTCGAGCCGCACATAAAAACGAGACTGATCAGTGATCGTAATTTTAATACGTTTTTTTTTGCAGATAACGTGACGGAATGTGTTATCGCTTTTTTACTACCCAAGCGTGCTCACACCACCAATTTATCTAATGAGTTGCTAAGCTGACCTTGTTCTATGTTTACCATGGAGTCGAGCACGGAGCAAGGTACTTGAGCGTTTAAAGGAGGTAACATATGTCGTCAAAGCATCGTCAAAGGGGATATTTTTATTTAGCCGAATGTCGTCACACTCTCGTGAGAATAAGTACGCGTCGTCTAGGTTCAACGCCTTAAGAATTTACGAGTGCTACATTGATTGGCAAGATTTATGTGACAGTGGGTGCGATAATGTATTTTAAAGCAATAATTATTTCAGCTATACATTATTCCTCTATGAATTATTTATGCTACATGCATTTGTAAGAGTAACGGAACTTGATGCCGTAATGTATTGTATACTATTGTGACATTGATCATGTTCCCTATTCGTGTGTACGGACTGTGTGGACGGATTACAGAAGTTTCAAGTAGACATGCGCAAAACAGTACGTCAAATAGTAATGCAACATCACGCATCTCTTCCACGGAAGTGATATTACTCCGTAACATCACACATTACCCGATCGATTTTTAATGAAATGATGACATTAATAATATTATAATGTTTATATTATATTAATGGTGATATGTGAAGTATTACAGATCATAATATTGAAAAATAGCAATAATAACTGCAATACTTATTAGTTATTACATATCGTAAAATTACAATTTAAGTAAATATTTAAAAAATGTAGTTGATTTTCCTTCGTACTTGGCCACGTACTTTATGTTGTTTGTTAATAATTGTAATGAACGCAAGCAAATGTCAAACAAAATAAAAAAAGTGAGTGATGCGAGTGATGTTTGTAACTGATGCGTAATGCGTGATGTTGCATTACGTGTCAAAGTGATATTACTTTTGTACTATTACACGCATTACCTACCCATGTCTAGTTTCATGGTGGCAGTACACATGGGCCCAACGTGTTGGGCCAACGGGTTGGGCCAACGTGTAGAGAGCTACTTGGCGGTATGTTGGCTTCATTAGCCTAGTTGGCGCCAATATTGGCAGGCCAACCGAATGTTGTCGGTTTTTTGTGCACACTTCAAAGGATCTTGGCGCGCTCTGCAAACAGCGTTCACACGTTGGTGTCTTGTTCAGATTGTTGTTACTCGTCAGCGGAGACAGTATCGTTGCGCGTCAATGAAATTTACGTTTCCATGTTCCGATAGCGATGGCGGCGCCGATGTTGACAAGCAATGAGGTTTTACAATTCGTAGAATTGTATCGACATGAAGGAATTTAATAATTTGGAATCGACAGCATGAACTACACAAAAATAAAAACCTTATGACTCAATAAATTAGATGTTTTATTTTCTATTTATTATATTATATTATTCTAGATGTTTTCATAACTCACTTTCATACATTTTCGAAAAAAAAAGAATATATATTTATAAAATGAGTAAAATAGTAGGTATGAAACAGTTACTTGTTCTTAAAAATTAAATAACAATATACAATGAGCATGATTTTGATTAAATTGTGCTAATTGATCAAATATCACCAATCAATAGGTACATCCGTCCGTAATATTTCAAGTTTCGTTTTATAGGTAATTAAAATTAAATTGATATCATTGCAGACGGCAGAGTACACTCATTGTTATTGGTGCACATATAGGTACGTAATAATTAAACGCACTGTTTATATAAATTGCCGCGGCTGCAAGAACTTCTACGGACTACGTCCATCTTTGAAGCGCCAATGCAGAATGATCAGTAAGCCAATGTGTGAACAGGAATCTTCATTTTTGCCCAACACGTTGGCCCAACACGTTGGCCCCATGTGTACTGCCGCTATCAAGTTTACTCGTTGGTAGAGTCAAACTACCAATCGGTTCACTAGGAGCATACTAGGAGAGTGCTGAGTGCTATATCTCTCACTAGAGAGTTTGTTAGCTCCTTTAATTACATTTAATTACGGATCTTCAGAGATGTGGAGAAATGTAGATTTTGCTATGGAATTTAGAATTAAATGAAAAAATGGTCAAGGGAGATGGTAGAAATCACATTTTCGTGGCGGAAATTATATTTGCGTTAGGATTATTTGTTGGTAAGTTGAGAAACATAATATTTTTTTAAATAACTCGGGTAGGTATCTTGAAAGCCTTTTTTGAAGACTAATATGCCTAACAGGTCATTCTTCACATATATAATATAATATTACCGTTAACTATTAGAAAATACGCAGTATATTAAGTTTAATCATGCTTAAAAATGATTCATAATATTATTAGGAATGTATGTTTATAACCTATTCTCCATTATGCCAGTTGGTGTGTTTACATGATAGGCTTTCTCAGAATATTTTAAATAAAACTATAACAGGAAGTGAAGCGGAGCCTTTACTTATGTCACTTTTATAAACAATGAAACACTTTGATAAGAACAGCCTTATTGTACAAATGAAATAGTGCTTTAAAAACATTAAACATTAAGATCTGTTAAGGCTGGCAAACATCCCACAATCAACAATGCTTGATCTAATTCTGCTTTGCAAGACTTAAGTTATAATATTCCCACAAAACATTGGATGTGGTCTGCCTATCCTAAATTTGAGAGAAAAGTTTTAAAGAGTGAACATTTTAAAGAGTGAACATTTATTTTCATACACATTTGAATGGTATGAAAATAATTATAGTGAAAACTATTCTGTTCCTCGAGTTAACAAGAACATTGTCTTAATATCAACATGCCATTTATGAATTATCATGATTTGATTAAATATAGTGCTACTCTTATATTTTGTATAGGTTCAAGCAGTTTTGATACTGACAAAAATATTAAATTGGCAGTCACAATTGGTGAGTTACATATATTTTATGATATTATTGTGGGAACCAAATTGATTGTATCATTTAAAATATAGAATCATGTTATTTAATATAGAACAATTAGGAAATGTAAGAATATTTTGATTTACTGTGTAAAATACAAATATTATTGATTTTTTTAGGCAATGATTTCTACTTTTTAAACTATCCGCTAATATAATACCTTTAATACCTTAGTCCTAAGTTAATTCAAACAATTTATTTTAATTATTTATTTCAGGTCGATACATTGTGTATCTATTGATAATTAAAGTTTTTCATGAAATTTGTTCAGTGGGTTTTAACGTTATTTACCGTAGATACAAATTTGAATATGATAAAATATTAGAAAAATACAAGAACGACTTGACAGTACTAGTGGTTGCTGCTGGCTTATTGATTTATCAGAAGGAGAAAGTGTTAGAGCAAGACTTTGTTCTTTTATACATTGCATACTTATTCACGAAGTACACTGAAATGGTAATTGCATTATTTTTATTTCATAGCTGCCCCAGCAGACGTTTATCTTCTCTATTGCCTCTTTTTCGTATTTTGTACAGAAGAATCTTATCTCCATAAGAATCTTTGTTATGCCTTAACAAAAAAGTTTAAAAAAAAGATGGGTTGCACTCCGGGAGTGCCGGCAGAAGTGAAAACTTGATTATTAACGTTGAGCATGTTTGATATTTTGGAATGGTATCCGTCTTACGCTTTTTCGATCAGGTCACGTGTCCTGACGCGAGTTTAAGATTTTATACCCATTACAGAAAAAGTGCTCAATGCCGCTAAAGAAGTTTTCACTTCAAAACTAGCCGAATTGGTGAAGCCATTCTCAAGCGCTTGGCAACATATTTGGCGATTTATTATTATTATATTATAAAATATCTCATAAACCGCATTCAAAATGCTAATACAATTAAGTAGTTCTTATTGGAAAAGAATGTCAATTTTCAAATTCATTTTGTTTATGAAACAAACATGATAGAATGAAATATCAATTATCCCCTAACTAGCTGCGCTCCGCGGCTTCACCCGCGTGGCTCTGCTTCTGTTGGTCTTAGCGTGATAATATATAGCCTATAGCCTTCCTTGATGGGTTATCCAACACCGAAAAAAATTTTCAAATCGGACCAGTAGTTCTTGAGATTAGCGCATTAAAACAAACTCTTCAGCTTTATAATATTAGTAAAGACGATATCAATGAACTTATGTGTATTTTATGATAATGTTGATATTCCAGGAGGAAAAACAAAAGTCCATAAATTATGGTATCGGAATGGCGTGTAGTTTCTTCGAGGGTTATTTGGCTCATATTATACCAAGTGATGGAGCTTCCTTTGTTGGTTTTGAGGAGAATATAAACATATATGAGGCAAGACACAATGTGGTGTTTCCAGTTAAAAAGTTGTTTATTATTATAACCAAATCACTGTATTGCCCTCCGGACTTAAAGCATTTCAATAAGACGGATAAAAACTTGCCATACTTGGAGGCATGCCAGGTTAGTATGTATTTGATTTTTTATTTCATAGCTACTAGCTTAAACCTACCCTTATAAAAATCTACCATTACAAATCTATAATATAAAAATGAATCCCAAAATGTGTTGGTAAGCGCATAACTTGAGAACGGCTAAACCGATTTCGATAATTCTTTTTTTATTATATTCCTTGAAGTACGAG